>CABFWB010001406.1:152526-162984 GCA_902151455.1 Timema bartmani
CTGACTTCTGACAGTCAACACTTAGGTATATACCTAAATTTTGACTGTCAGAAGTGACAGCAGCTAAACACATGTTTTTTTGCAGATCATATGGTTCGGCGTAGGGATACATAATTTGGTTTGGTAGCTTTTCAAAGCCGTCAGCTGTCAGCTGTGAGCTGTCAGTCAGCACCAAAGAAGTCATGGGGCTACTGTAGTAAGACGAAGTACCAGTAATCCAGCCCCTGGTAATCTTGTGGGTAGCACGCCTGAATCTGATCAAAGAGTACGATGTCTAAACTTGAATAACTACTATAAGGAGAAGATGTTTCCAAAAGGTGGTTTTCCAACCCTCCTCCGAGTTCTGAAAAGACGAATAAAAAATCAACTTTCCCCTAAATACTAGGCAAATGCTGGTACAGTTTCTTGGGCTCATCTTAAAATAACGTTTTAAATAGATTAAAAAGTTATAGCTATTATTTACTTTTGGAGCTTATGAATATTAATCGTTCTTCGCACGGAGAATCTATAAAGTAGCTTTGTTATTGTTAGTATATACAATCAACAGCAATTTTTTTTTATCCAGATCTCAAATTATGTTTAGATATTAATCCTTTCTTGTTTTAAATCGTGTTTCAATATGTTAAAGTAGTCTAACTAATACACAATGCCCAAATATAGATATAATATGAACGTGTTTTAAAAGCTGACATATCTATCTAAAATTAAGTTATAACTTCTCTTTACACAGTATTTTGAACTCTTGTCTGTTAGTGCTAGTAAAAAAAAATATAGACGAGTGACACAACATAAATGGTTGTTAAATAGTTAAACATATTAAATTACAAAACAGTTTACAATTTCATTTAGAAAAGGAATTATTCATTATCAATTTTTTTGGTCTAATTAAATCCACTATTTGGAATAATTCATATACATAGTTTTTTTTTTTTGCTTTTCTAAAGAACGCTATCTTAAGACCTATCGAATTTCCAAATTTTAGATTTTTAGTATGTTAAGAAGTGTTAAATAATTCATGAGAACAGACAAATAAATATATTTTATATTGAATTAGGATGTTCTACATCCAGCTACACCCTTTAGGTAACTTATTTGTTACAACATTAAGAAAACCATGACAGTCCCAAATCAAATTTGTCAATTAATCAACCCATAAACTGAGTACATAAACGAATGAATTTAATATAAAACGCAATATTTGCCTAAGAGCGCTCGCTATATGAGAGGATGAATTTTATACAGAGCTACACAAACATATTAGAACAAAGAGCATTACAGCTTAACAAAGAGCATAAGGTAATAAGCTGTTAAATATATAGATTGGTGTCTGCAATTACCTGCACAGTTTTAATTTAATACAACAGCAAAAAAGGTTTTTTCTTATATTTTGTGAAATTCTTAGCCCCAAATTTCTTTGATACAATTTAAAAAAAATTAATTTTCACTATTTTATGATTATTTACGGTGCTCTTTATACCTACATGATTAAAATATTTCAGTTTTCTACTACACCTGGAAGTTTTATTTTTTATTAACTTTTGATATTTCAGCAATGCTTTCACTCTATTTTCCAAATCCTATTATAAAATAAAAAAGTCATAATTTTCTAGTTGTCTGGGACAGCCCATCCACCTTCATAACAAATTTCATTTTTTATACTACAACAAAAATTATTCTTTTTTTAGTTTTAAAAAATTTCCAAACTCCACTGCCCCCTAACCTCAATCCACTGATCTTTGTTTTTAAAGTATATATGTTTAGACTTTTATAGCTATTTAAGGTGGTCCTTATTTATGTATTTAAATATTCCAATTTTCTACCATATTAGAAGTGTTTTAGTATATAAGCTTATGCATTTTTTTACTGCTGATGATGGGGAAATTGTGGTTTGAGTCTTGGTTGGGTGTACTGAGGGTGGTTTTTCCTTAATGGTTTTCTACTCTCCTTCCACCAAAATACTCGTTCACTTCCTTTATAATCTAGTCTTCCTCATCCCTAACACTTTAACGTGATTAGTACTCAAGCGTATAGCCCGAACGGGTAGTAAGGGGCGGTACAAAAAAAAAAATTCATAGACCATATCGAAAAAGTATTTAGTTACAAAAGAATGCTCATTGAGGAATTGTATCAGTTCCTTGAGTGACATTTCATACTCTGCATCGAAAGTCACACATCCAGTCTCTAAACCAGCGTACTAAAGCAGTTCTGAATTGTGGCCATTACCACACCTTGCCTTGCCAGCAAAAGGTAGCATATAGCGAAGTGGCCGGTCTGTCTTTGCTTGCTGCAATTGAGATATGAAGACTAAGCCCGACGGGTGGGCTGAAATGGCTGTCTGCACTCAGCCTCTCGTCTCCTTCCCATTCCATAATTTCAATTGCTCTATGTGCTATCAAAAATAAGAACTCTTGTAGAGAAACAGTTTTTTTCAAGTCTTAATTTCAAAAACTGATGTTGATTTGTTTTCAAAAAGTTGTAATGATAGAATGACATTTTTGCTTGGACATGTTAACTTTTAGGTTCTCTAAAACCAAAATTGGTGGTCCATAATACACAAAATTTTTAACATAATGGTCCTAGTGAAATGTATGTGTATTAGAAAAATTAATAAGATTAATTGTAGTTGGATGTTCACTTCAAACGAGTCCACTAAATCTATAGTTGAGTAATTTATTTAATAATAAAATAACAAATAAAGAAAGTACAACCTTATACTACTTTGATTAAACAGGTATATTCCAATCTTCAGCTTGATATTTTTCTTTATGCGACACCCATGGCAGTAGTCACACATTCTTAAAAGTAAGGTTAGAAATATATTATAAAAGTTAAAAGGCCTGTGTCACATTCTCAAGTTTTCCTAAGTGCATATGCTAAACTCTTCCCGTTCTATGTTTTCTGGTTTTGGAGTTATCCACATATCTCATCAAGTTATTTAAGGTAGGGTTGAAGGGGACTTGAGAACAGACAAGTGTTTCTGTAATTTTTATAGCAAAATATTTTGTTTGACCAAAATCAATAAAATACTGCTCTAGTAAAAGCATAGAGTTTAATTTTATACGCATGGTAAGGTAATATAAATAGTTCTTCAATATATGTTATAAACATCGCAGCATTAGATGGGAAACTTTTTAAATTAATAGAAAAATTACCATTAAATTTCAGGACACCAATGACAGATATTCAAAAACTGTTTATGTTGATGTCACCATGTTTCTATTGGAGAATATTTTATTTATTTTATGAAAAATATGTTTTGCTAAAAAAAAAATCAGCTAGATGACTGGCCTTCCCTACCGTCCTCTTAAATTCTAGGCATCAAACTCAAAAAATAATGTAGGGGCAAGGACAATAAATTCGAGATGCACACCCCAATATTTCCTCTAGCACTTAAATCTATGCCGAATGTTAGTTTTTTCTTGGTTTTAGGTTTAACTGAAGTCATAGTCAAGTGGTCTAAGGTGTCAGGCTCACAAAAATATAAATAATAAAGGATAAATTTCACACTTTTAGGTTTTATATAATGAGAATGTAAGTAATCAGATTTATGGATTTTGAAGAAACTTGCACCAGCAGCTAAGTGGATCAAGGCGTTAGGGTCTCAATATGAGTTTTTTTAAATACGCCTGAGGTGCACATCTTAGGCAATTTCCTTTGCAAAGTTTTTTGGTCTTGAAGTGACATTACTATCATGCAAATGTACATAACATGTTATTCTATTATTTACTTATCTTCTCTGGAGTTTTAAGCTTTTTTTAATGGTAGAATTAATATTCTGTCTAAATATTTAATATATAAATGTAATGTAAGATAAAGTCAAATAAAGATTTTGAGCATTATCTATGTGTAAGTTTTATTATGTTAAATAAACACGATTTTACTTCTTATGTAAATACAAAACAACCAACATAAAATATAGTTTCTCTTTGAATTTAAATTGTATCATGTGATTACCATCTGTATTGCAGTTAATATGCAGATCAAGTAAGGCAGAACAAAATTAACTCTACATACAATAGGAGAATACAACATTGACTAGGTGGATTTAGAAAAACTATTTAAAATAAACATAAATTGTATTTTAATATAAAATACAGCCTATGTGTTAACCAGACTTGCAAGCTATATTCATGCGAGATTTCAGTGCAATCGGTTTTTGCATTAAAGGATAACATACAGAGACCAACTCATTTTTAAATATGATGATAGCTTTAATAGTTAATTAACAATTCACCATAGTGCAAAACAACAATCCAAAGAGAAAATAATATAAGCACATTAATTTTTTTTTAAATTACACAAAACAACAAAGAATATAGGGTAATTTAGTGCGGAACAAGTAATTACAATATTTAATCACAATCACATTATTGAACAAAAAGATAGTAAACATAAAATCAAATTAGTGAACAATATATCAAATCTAACAATTATAATAATAACTGATAAATTAAGAGAAACATATTAACCACCTTTATTATACGTTTATTACAAGAAATAAAAAATTTTATGTCTCAAGGTACAACCCAAAAAATAGATTTATCTCATAGTTAGTATTTATATTGTAAATAAAAATAGTGCATCTCTTTGTGCATGAGAATACATAGATAGCATTGAAAACCATCACATGGTATGTTTTAATTAAATACATTAAGTAAAATAGGGCAAAGCATAAGTTAATTAAAACCAAGTTCATCTCATTTAAATAAATAGGAGATGCAGCTATTAATTAAAAACATCATTTTAACGAAAAATTCATAGCGTAAAGCAATATGTATTTTGTGTAAATTATTATTAATATTGAGAGAAATAAAGATAATGGTGCTTCAAGAGACAGCTACATATTCAATTTGAGGAAGTACAAATTTAACATATTAATTAACAAGTGAATCAATATCAGCTAAGGAGTTGGCTAAGAATCTTACAGGGCATAGCAATGAAAAGTAAAGATATATAATACAATTAATATATCTACAACTTAGAGGGCAATATGTAAGAAAGAGCTCAGATGACTTTTGTTTTGAGTACTAGTCCATCCTTACTCTTAAGTTCACTAGACCATCAAAATTTTATTGCACAATTTTAACAAGTGTATAATAAGATATAAATAGTGATTTAATGATTTAAAATCATTACAGTCCACTAGTTATAAGGGGTCAAACTTGCTATTTTATGATTTTAGCGTATTTTTGTTAAGGTATAGTAATTATTAGATAGGGATGAAGTTTAATATAATATGGCATTCATACGAGGTGTACAGGGGAAATATTTATAATATTAGTATTATTAATAAAGTAAATATTTATTGAAATATTTATAATAATAATAATATTATTAATATTAAAATTATTAATAATGTAAGTATTTATTGAAATATCTATAGTATTAATATTATTAATAATGTAAATATTTATTATAATAATATTATAAATATTTAGTGAAATATTTGTAGTAATAATATTATAAATATTTATTGAAATATTTATAATATTAATATTATTGATATTAATAATACTATTATTGATATCAATATATATTATTAATTTTTATATATATTATTTATATCAATATATATTATTAATTTTAATATATATTAATAATATTAGTACTATTGATATTAACAATACCATTAACATATACTATTAATATTAATATACATTATTAATATAATATAGTATGATATAATTATTAATATAATATATATTATTAATATGTATATAGATAGTTCATTTTAGTTTATATTATTAAAATATTTAATTGAAATATATATAATATGAACATTATAAATATTTCCCTCTTTACACCTCAAATGAATGTCTAGTTATACTCAATTTAAGCCCTGTCCTTAACAATGGTACGCAGAAAGCATAGAATATAATTTTTGACCTCTTATAACTGTAATGATTTGAAATCATTTAATCACTATTTATAGATTATAACTATACGCTTGTTAAAATTGTGCAATACAATTTTGATGGTTGAATGACCTTGAGGTCACCACCTATTTGAAGGGAAATTTCCTCGCAGTCAAGCATACAATTTTGTAATAGCAGCTGTGAAATTTCAAAACAACAAAAATTATCTTTCACTACCTTAGAATTTTCTGTTCGAACCCTATTATAAGTGACCATTTGTTTTAGGAATTATGGGGCTTACTTAGTTTAAAAACCGTGACATTTAGTATGAAACTCCTTTGAAAAAGCAATTAGTTTCCCATTTTTTATACAGTAATTTTTAGTTTATAAAACTTAAATATAAGGATTCTAATCATATGACATTACATTATTTACATTAATTTTGGCGGAAAATTACGAGCCAATTCTTAATTAGTGTGCGATTTCTGGACGTCTGGCAAGCCTTTCAACGCTCCGCTAGGCACTAAGCAAATCCTTAATTACCACTTAGAGTCAAATGAAACATTCAGATAATCTACACCATTAGCCTTACAAAATTTAGACGGCATCGCCGAGGGGATTTATTTTTTTAGTGAAAGAAAGCATTTGAGTTTTGGGAGTGATAAATGTAACTTTAATATCAGAACCAATATAACGTCGGAGAAAGCGATAGTTGTGAAAATAACGTAGATATAATAGAGCTTAAGAATCATCCGCAAATGAATGGTTAGTGCTATGAACATATTCCTTAATAAAATAAATTAAATAACTTGGCTCTTTACGAACTATTCAGAGGGAACTAAATACATGGGCCACAGCAAATATTACTAGACAAATTTAGATTTTATTGACTACTTGATAGATAGATAGATAGATAGATAGATAGATAGATAGATAGATAGATAGATAGATAGATAGATGGATAGATTGATAGATAACCAATCAACATGCTATTAATTAATTCGTATCACTAACTGATAAGTGATGGTTAACCACCGGATGAGTTCTGATATCTGAATCAAATTCAATTAATTGGTAAAAAAACCTAGACATAGAAATCGAACCCGGTACCATCGACTTGGCACGTTAATGCTCTACTAGTAAGCCATCCTGGTGCATCTCATAACCAGGGTCAGTTTTCACTAACTGTTGTTTTATTGACTCAATAAATCAAGTGAGAAATGACCCTGAATTCGAAACTAACCGAGATGGCTCAGTGATCGATCATTAACGAGTAGAAGCCAAAGTCTCAGGTTCAATTCCTATGTCCAGGTTGTTATTCTTCACTAAATTGAATGGCCAATCAATATTTCGTCAAACCATACTATTTGTTCTTTAAATATTCTCACATGCGACCTTATACTTGCACAATTCAAGAGCTTTTGACTAATCGCAATAAGATGCATCAACTTGGCCCTTAGAGGTTACAAAATGGCTAATACTAATAAAAAATACTTTCATCGAAGGAGATTTGAACTTAATTTAAGTATATACGTATACACATACATTTATGTATCTATGTAAATATATATACATACGTAAATATACAATACATATGTATATATACAATATATGTATATCTATTTGTATATATGTTTGTATATATTTGTATATATGTTAACGGCAATGTGTGTAAGCCAGGTATTCTATAAAATGCCTAGGCTTTCTATGTAATTCCTAAGTGGTTTGAGCAAAGTACAAAATAAATTAGTTTTGCTGTTGTATTTCATAATTTTCGTAGATAATTAATAGAATAATTAGTCATTATATATTACTGAGAACAATAACTAACCTAACCCACTCTAACATTACCTAACCACCCTATTCTAAAATAATCTAACCGGACCAACTTAAATCCTTGGAATTAGGTGAACCTGCAAGAAAACGGTGCAAGACTTACATAGAATTGGATAAAAGAATTGATAACATATTCCGGGACTTCAAAAAGACAAAAGACTTGAAAATAAGTATGAAATACAACACAACTCGTTTATTTCATACTTTGCCAAAACCACTCTGGCATTAAACAGAAAACCTAGGCATTTTATAGAACGCCTGGATTTCATACATTGCTGGTGACACACACACACACACACACACACATATATATATATATATATATATTTGNTTTAAGTATATGTATACATAGAGGGATATATATATACATATACATATATATATATTTAAAATACATATATCTAACAGCAGTGATAGGCCAGTGGACTAAGGAACCAGTCCAGGTTGGTCTGGTTTACTGATGACGAAAAGATCGCGGATCTAATCCCAGCCTCATGTAATGAAGCGTTTTATACTAAATAATTTCCTTCAACAAATCCTCGCAGCTTCAAGTATATTCTCTCTAAACTATACCTTCCTCCTCCTTAACTTATCACGCCTTGTTTTTCCACCGTGTCTTAGTACAAAGCTGTCACCACCTGTCAATCTTCCCTTCGTGTCACGTGTTTGTGGTTCAAAATCTGGTCAGGATGTGTTATGGCCGTGGATACGATTGTGTGGTTTCGTGATTGACGTTCGACTAGGATTTTATGGTTTTTATTAGTACTACTATGGCTATTACAAATGTGATGCTGATAGTGATATTAAAAGTATAAAATAACTTGAAAGATTAATTGTAAGCTTGTGACAGAACGAATTATTTCAAGGAATAAACAGTGACCTGTCTGATGTCTAGGTGATCCCACACGGTCTCCAAACCCCGCTACCCTGGGCTCGAGTGGTAGCCCTCAAATACAAATACTGATGTGCTGGCCTTCTAGCCCGCGAAGCTCCCAAAATAGGCAGAGTGACCCTGTAGACTCGATGGTGAATAGTCAGCCTTGATAGCTGGACACATCACTCTTTATCCTGCCGCCTGGTCTGATTTTCCCCTCTGGAATGCTGACACTGTTTATGTGGTCAGCGCCTCTGTTCTATTTGCTTACTACCTAGTCGTATCACCGTGCAATACTCGTTTTGTCATTCACAATCCAAAACACTACAATATTACACAAACCCACCTCACAATTTATGTCTTGCGGTTACAAAGTGAACATATAATTTATTTATTTGAGGTATTTAACGTGCACTTTCTTAACCGACTGATTATATCAGCACACAAGAATTTCTATGAGCGAGAACGAAGGGGCCTACCAATTTTGCAGGGAAAGGTGTTTTCACATAATTTTCAGGGTTATTTTACACGCCACGATAAACATGGGATCAACGGCTTTACTTCACCTCGGAAGGAAGCTGTGATATCCGTAGACTTCAGCTGGATATGAACCCACGAACACTGGGTCCTGAAGCGAGCACTATACCCCAAAGCCAGTGAGGTTGACGAACATTTATTAAGTTTATAAATATTATTTGATTTTGTCTTACTACCTGTCCGGGATTTACGCATTAAGTTACACTGATTTAATAAACTCAACCTAATTCGCATAGAGGAAACTAGGAAAGTAATTTAGGTAATATTTTTTTAATCACAATCTTACTACCCATTTGGGCTGTATGCTTATGAACTAATTAAACTAATGGATTAAGGACAAGTAAGGTTGAATTTTGAGGAAGTGTGCCCGTATTTGTGATGAGGGAGAGTGGAAAAGCCCATTTGGAAAAATAAATCTCGGTACAACCAATCCGGATTCAATCCCCCATATTCCTGTCATTTGACCAGTGAGGTTATGTTAGTTTAGATAACTAATAATGGATACATAACTTCCAGGCAAGAAACCTAACTTAAAATTAGTTTTATTTAATAAATAAAGTAGTTGACTATCTATGTTGACTGTACAACCTCGTCCCGACGCACACAGAGAATCAGTCTGTTGATCCTCTATAACGTTTCGTTCTTCGCTGTAGGCTTATTCAAGGTTTCTTGGCACCCCCCAAAAAACCGGCGGCTCCGGTTTCCTATTTACTTAGTTTCCCCGCCATTAATCTTTCTTAAAATGTTTAACTGTGTGAGGAGGAATGAATCTTGCCATCCGTCGTTTATATAAGGGTGAGTTTGGGAGGGAGCGGGGGGTTGATCGCAAAGGATATAAATGTGAAAGAAGGGGTGGATGGTTAGGGGAGAGGGGTGATCCTCAATTCTAACCCAAGATAAGGTTTAACGTCTTTAGTATCTACGGGAAAGTTTTTAACTTGAGATGTATCTTTGATTTTGAGTAGAACTAAATCTTTAAAAGTGTAAAGTAAATTGGGTTTTAAAAAGACGTAAAACAATTTTAGTTTGTTAACACCTAATGAACAGGTGCTATACAGTTCGACATTTTCTTGCACGTGGCTATGATTGTAAATACGTCATGTTCTTTTAAACTATATTAACTTACTCTTATTAAAACTATGGTATTAAGGATTGGTTATATTATTAATTAATTTAGACTAATATTAACTATATTTTTGCTACCTATTGCGTGACTCGGTGGTTTAGGGGTAAGGTGTCAGACCTCTGTGCTGGGGCCCGGGGTTCAATCCTCGGTCCCGGCACAGATTTATCTGATTGCCAAACCCTCCCTTCACCTCTGACAATACGTGTATTAGTCACAACTTGTGAATGTGT
>CABFWB010001407.1:23351-48248 GCA_902151455.1 Timema bartmani
CCCCCCCCCCCTTGCCTATCTGTCAGGAAGGGTTGCGGCCGAGGATAAGGATGGTGGCCGGATATATGACTATGGGGGTTCGCAATTGACGTACGCCTTTAGTTTTCATGGTTTTATTATACTACTCTGCTCTACTACAAAATGTGACGTTGTTAAGAAGTTACTATAAAGTTATAAAATAATTTAAAAAAACTTAATCAGGAGCTCGTGATAGAACGAAGTATAGTAAGGAAGGCTCAACAAAAGGCCTTACTGACACTCTAGGTGGTCATACATGGTTATGAACCCCGGTACCTTGGGCACGATGGTAGTCCCCCAACACACGTACTCGATGATCCGGCGTCCTAACCCGCGTAACCCCCAAAACGGGCAGAGTGACCCCCCTAGAATCGATAGTGAATTGTCAGCCCTGTTAGCTCAAAAACTAGTACTATTTAGACTTCAACTTGGCCTGATTGACAAAAGTAATGCTGACAAGACATTCTGTCCGTCAGTACTTGTGTCATATTGTTTACTAACTCATCAAAACACGTCGCTATAATCGGTCTGTCGCTTGCAATTCACAACATTACAATTTTAAGATAAACAAACCCCTCCCAATTTAGGGCATGTCGATTACAAGTGTATAGCTATAAGCTATAAATAGCGATTCAATTATTCAAAATTATCACATTTTACGAGTTATAAGGGGTAAAACTTGATATGTTATACTTGTCATGTATTGTAGCATTTTTAAGGTAAATTACTTGATGTATAAGGCTGTAATTTAGTATAACTAGACGTTCATATGAGGGGCACACAGTGAAATATTTATAATATGCTAAAAAATATTTTCTAATGTAGGCTATAAGCAATTTAAAAGTGGTAAAACTACATCATTATTAACCATGTATAAATAAATATCCACTGTTTTTTAGATGCCTCGATAGTTTTATTTTACCTCATTCCGTAGAAAATAATGTCGTTATTTAGAATTAATTTGTTTTTTTAAACCTAACTCTAGACGCAAATTTTATTAATGTGCCCGAAATGATAGTTGAAAACATAGATTTGAAATGTTTGCTTCACGAAATGTGTGTTTTATTAAGTTTCTTGTCTTGACTGTACCGAATGTAAATACAACACCGACCACCAGAACATAATATTCCAGGCCGAGACAGTAGGTCATATAATCCCAACTAATGACACTTCCTTACCTGGTCTCTGTTACTGGAATGGACTGAGACATTGCTACTTGCTGTCTCTACTAGATAACCCTTCTACCCCCACAGAGGTTAAATTACCTGACAAGATGTTACACACTCAAAATATATTAGTAATTATCACTGTCGAATGACCTTAAATAAACACAAATTCAGTAAGTATTGGCTAGATCGTTGTAAAGATTGAAATAATTGTCATGACCGTAATCGATAAAAGAAGTAAAAAATATATTATTTATTTGAGGAAGACAACATGAACTTTCTGAACGACTTATAGACTAACTTAAATCTAAAACAGACACAACATCCATCCCCCGGCCTTTTATCCCATCACTTTGAAAGGAGAAACCCACATTTCACCAATGATAAATATTTCATCCATGCCAAGGATTGAAGCCAGAATCCTTTGCTAATAATAAACGTAATAAATAAAGCTGATATAAATCCGCCTTCATATTCTTGGCGTGACTTGCAGACTCTTGGTATGGGCTCGGAAACAGCACAAAGAGGAACGGAGAGAGATAAGGACGAGATATGCATTGTTCTGTTGTAGTTTAACAATGGACCCAGCATCACATACAGTCCCAGAGGACACGGAGATGTTTTATCTTAGAAAACAAGGCAGCAGTGGTCGTGGCAGGGGTTTCTGATGTGCACCAACTAGTTTTTAGAGAGGGGGGAGGAGAGAGATTGTGAAACCCAAATGTCAGAAAGAAAATTAACGTTAGTTGTGAGTACACATTTTTAGACACAGGTTTGTATCAGCCCGTGACTTACAAACTTAGAACAACAGGATCTAGAGGGGGTAAGTGGTAAGGGGGTCTTGTTGCGCTAGAGGTGTCACCTTCCCTCTATTGACAATAATCTTTAACCCCCCCACTTTCCAATCCACTCTGCTCTCCCTTTATAATCATCTCTGTTCTCCCCTCAAGTTCCCCTCCAAGCACAGTATAAGAATGGAACCTGTCGCGTCACCAGGAGAGCAGAGAGGTCTAGGAGGTCAAAGTTGAGGAGGTAGTTGAGATGGTATTGGGATATACTCACTCTACTCACTCCCAAGGAACAATGAGACTGTTCCAGTATCAGGAGAGGGGAGATGACAGGAGGTAGTTGAGATGCTATTAAGGTACATTCCCAAGGAACGATGGGACTGTTCCAGTATCAGGAGAGTAGGAGGAGTCAGGAGGTCTTTGAGATGTTATTAGGGTATACTAATTCCCAAGGAACGATGAGACTGTTCCAGTATCAGGAGAGTGGGAGATGACAGGAGGTAGTTGAGATGTTATTAGGATATACTAATTTCCAAGGAACGATGAGACTGTTCCAGTATCAGGAGAGTGGGAGAACTCAGGAGGTAGTTGATATGGTATTAGTATATACTCACTCCCAGGGAACGATGAAACTGTTCCAATACCAGGATATCAATAAGTAACGTGAACACTCCTATAGGACGAAGTATACTCATTGGTCCTAAAAAATGCCTGTTTCTACTTGATCTTATAGATAAAGTATTGTATTCATGAAAGCTTTCTATTTTGAAATGAAGGCGGCTATTAACGTGTTTGTGCCCCCAAACTCAAATAAATGGTACTTTGCCCCGCACAGACATTAGGTCTCTTCTACCTTAAAATATAGAGACATTTACTAAAAACTTGTTAGATTTGTGAAACGAGAGTATATGTATTGCTGCAGAAATAGGTTATGATTATTTTAAAAGTAGTGAACTAAACTTAAAAATATATCAATGCGATCCACACAGTAAAAAGCTTAAATCAAATATTATACATTGATACAGAAACATTGAGAAAAGAGGAATATATATATCCACCAAAGAGAATAACAAACAATTTCCTATTTCAAAGCCATCCATAAAATATATAGACTATATATTTGCTTATAGCTGAGAAACTTTTGGTTTTATACAAATATATTTAAAATGAAAGATGTTTATTTCTACTATTAATACAACTTTACAATGATAAACTATTTTGTAACTCAATTATAGTAGGTAGATGATCAAAATTGAACAGTTCTGCTGATATAATGTAAAGTACCCTCAAATTAATTTCCATGGAAAAGAGAGAATTCCCGTCTTTTTATATTGTTAATCAGTGTCTAGATACAAAATGTAATCAAAACTTTTTTTTCCGTTCAGTAAACTAGGTACCCTTAATTTAGGGGTGGGTATATAATTCCAAAAACTCCTTGAGGAAACCTCATGAAAACCTTATGCCGGGATCACGATCAACTTAACTTTAACTTAACGTGACGTTCATTTAAAGTTAACTTAACTTAAGAAAACAGATGTGTGATCACGATTCACGTAACTTAACGTAACAACTCGAACCAAACATCTCCATTCTAGAGTAAGTGCTTTGATCTGTGATTTGTACTATTTGTTTTAGTGTTTATGATCTGTGAATGTTTACTGTTCTCTACCGATATTATAAATATTTATCATTAAACTTTTTTGAGCTGATTTTAATGCTTTTACAATCATGATTATTTTAGTTGATTTATATTTTAATAAAAAGGGTCTTTTTTGAAAGCAATACATTATACCATCTTGTATAGTAAAATCTTTGTGGTTTTACCTTCTTTACAATATTTGAATTGAGACTGTTCTATAACGTTCTATAATGATACGATACTAGCGCTTATTTTAATTAAATGTCCAATCACTAGAACTAAAGCTAAAGAGTAAGACCTTGGTCATAGAACCAACAAATGAATTATTAATAGCCCTGTAGACGTCACTCAAATAATAATGGGCTGGCTAGATCACATGATAACCCTAATGTAACGTTCACTTAACGTGAAAAACCTCTCAGGTCATCTATTAAGTTAAGTTAACTGCAAATGAACGTTGAGTTAACTGCATCGTGATCGATTCCATTTAAAAACACGAGGAGATCCTTTATGCCGGGATCACGATCATATTAATGTTAACTTAAAGTTAACTTAACGTAACTTAATGTAAAGGATCTCCTCGTGTTTTTAAATGGAATCGATCACTAAGTAGTTAACTTAACGTTGACTTGCAGTTAACTTAACGTAAGAGATGTCCTGGGAGGTATTTCACGTTANAGTTAACTTAACGTTGACTTGCAGTTAACTTAACGTAAGAGATGTCCTGGGAGGTATTTCACGTTATGTGAACGTTATTTGAAGGCTATCGCGTGATCTAGCCAGCCAATCATTATGCGAGTGACGTCTACAGGGATATTTAGCAATTAATTTGTTGGTTTTATGACCAATGTTTACTCTTTAGCATAAGTTCTAGTGATCAGACATTGAAACAAAATAACTAAACTAAGTTAACTTTAAGTGAACGTTAAGTTGATCGTGATTCCGGCATCATGGAACGTCGACATTTAACAAACTCTCGAATACGATCTTTTAACGATAACAATAGTTCTCACTCCGAGGGATCGAGAGACGGTAAAACTAAAATATAATTGCTCTACATAATTTAGTGCTTCAGTTGAGTCCAGCGCAGGTTACAATGATCAATCTAAGGATATAGGTAGAGGAAGGTGGATTTTAAGAGAAGATTAACATAGTTAACTATAGAAACAACCCGGGAACACCAGGGTGGGGCTTGAACCCTGGAATTCCAGATAATATTCGAGCGTGGCGTCAGATCTAGCTCTTACCTTCTGTTGACCCCTCGGAGAAAGAAGAATTGTGATCGTCAAAAATTGTTGTTCGAGATGTTGATACATGTCGACGTTTCATGACCCCCTGAAACAAAAAAAAAAGTTGTTTTCACAATGCTGTCTGTCTGTCTGTCTGTCTGTACTTCGGACTAGAGCCGAAACTATTTTACCGATAGGGCTGAAACTTGGTATCTGGGGTTTTTATAAGGTCCCCCCGAGGGGTTTTTGGAATAATATATCCAACCCTAAAATTAAGGGTTAAGGGCGAGAAGATATTAAATCGATTTTCACCAAATTTACTCTAACGATCTTGATTAAATTTTATATCTAGGCATTGTTTTACATCACACAAAAAAATGGAAACTCTCATTTTCCTATGAAAATGACTTTAAGGATAATTTACATACACAGAAATTTCCGATTTTGATGAAATCTCCGTCACTTTTTGAGATACGAGATAACTTCAATTTCAAAGTTGTAGCACTCTTAGAGATACGAGATAACTTCCATTTCAAAGTTGTAGCAATCTTAGAAATACGAGATAGCTTCCATTTCAAAGTCGTAGCACTCTTAGAGATACGAGATAGCTTCCATTTCAAAGTCGTAACACTCTTAAAAGATATAAAACTTTTATTTGAAATAATATTTTATAAAATCAACATTTTAAATAAAGGTTTTCAAAAGCAGCTTTGGGAAATATAGAGTTGAAAAGTCACAGAACAAATAATTAGTTTCTGTAACAGCGTATATTAATTTCGTCTCCCATATCTCACGAGCTATAGTTGATATAAAGGAGTGGGGCAGTGTGCGGCGTATCGCTCCATTTATTTGTTTTTAAGAAAACATCTTGTTTTGTTTATTTCCGCTACCCGCGTTTTCCAAACGAGCGAACCTTGTAGCCCCCCGTAACGCGAGGGTGTGTTCCTGGTTGGATGGAGGTCGGTAATGGCCGCCACACGGAGTGAACGTCAGTCCCTCGCCCCCCGCCGAGACGCGAACTCAGGACACCGACCCTGACTCCGGTCATTCTGTCGTCCGTTCTAAGCTCTCTGGGAACATTACGTTACCTTCACCCCCCTTCCCACCAACCCTCTGTCTCTCTTGTGCTCTCCCTTGTGGACAAGTTCTACTCCCTTGTAGCTCTCCTTTGTGGACAAGTTCTACTCCCTTGTAGCTCTCCCTTGTGCGCCAATTCTACTCCATTATAGCTCCCCCTGGTTGATTAGTTCTACTCCCTTATATCCCTCCCGGGTTGATCAGTTATAATCCCTTGTAGCTATCCCTTGTGGATCAGTTCTGATCCCTTGGAGCTCTCCCTTGTTAATCAGTTTTGCTTCCTTATAGCTCTCCCTTGTGGACCAGTTCTACTCCCTTGTAGCTCTCTTGTGGATCAGTTCTACTCCCTTGTAGCTCTCCCTTGTGGACCAGTTCTACTCCCTTGTAGATCTCCCTTGTGAATCAGTTCTACTCCATTATAGCTCTCACTGGTTGATCAGGTCTACTCCCTTGTAGCTCTCTCTTGTGGACCAGTTCTACTCCCTTGTAGATCTCCCTTGTGAATCAGTTCTACTCCATTATAGCTCTCCCTGGTTGATCAGGTCTACTCCCTTGTAGCTCTCCCTTGTGGACCAGTTCTACTATCTTGTAGATCTACCTGGTGGGTTATTTGTGAGTTCTACTGCAAGTGATGTAAACCTGCTGTAATTAGGTCTTATATTTCATCATATAGATAGAAAGTGTTGTGAATATTTTCAGCCTCGAGATTTTGAGGAATCGTGGCGTTAAATTCTCCCCCGACAATGCTGTATGTGTGTTTGTCTGCTTGTCCCGATGTCTGTATAGCTGGCCCTCTGTATCTGGGGCTACAGCCCAAATGGTTAAATGGATTCCCTTCAAACTTTATGTTTAGATGTTGCACGTTCCACCTCGAGGAGAAAATAGAGATTTTATTTCTAACTTTAAAAATAAGGTTACAAATGACAGTTTTTGAAAATTCAATTTTAATTATATGGCTCAAACGATTTTGTTTAAAATGGTTATTTGGGAAGGATTTTATATTATATTAATCACAACTTGTGAATGTGAGGAATGCCAGGCCTCCACCGTGGTTCGGATTCCACGTTAAACTGTAGGTCCTCCATTTCATCTCACAATCACCCTACCATTGCACATTAGCGTAAGTGCGTATAACCCGAACGGGTAGTAAGACGCGGTGCTAATAATAATAATAATAATAATAATAATAATTTATATTATATTATATATATATATATAGTACTATATACTTGTTATATGTATATACGTGCACTTAAGGGTAGTTTACTGGTGACTAATTTATAAAAATACTCCTAACTCTAATACTATATCTGTGAAAGTGTTTTGTGTTATAACATTAGCAGGCTGCGCCCTAGTCGTGGAGTCCTGGCCATCGGCGACGCAAACCCTCTTGGCCTGATAAGGAGGATTAATTTTAAGTATCAAGAGTTGTATAAATATAGGGCTGTAAAACTTGTCAGTCGGAGATCGAGCCAGAGACGATCACGTGAGATAGAACAATCAATTAATTACCAAACAAACTGTCTACTCAATGAGTTAGAGGGAGGGGGAGAATGTTTACCCGCAGCGGTGATCGAGCGGTTCAAGGCGTCAGGTTTTCGCATCATACCTTGTGGCCGTTGAGGTCAGAGATAGAATCCCCGGATGAATGTTACCAGGGAGGCTCGTGGAAACGGCAATATCCCTAGAGTCACTTGACCTAAAGTAACTTGGTCTAAAACAACTTGGCTTATAGTCACTTGACCTAAAGTAACTTGGTCTAAAACAACTTGGCCTAAAGTCACTTGACCTAAAGTCATTTAGCCTAAAATAACTTGACCTAGATTCTCTTGGACTAAATTCACTTGGGCTAAACTTTAGGCCAACTGATGTGTACCATGACTGTAGCCCTGCTCACGGGTCCTTGCCCCCATGGACTGACTGACGCCCTGCTCATTGATTACTCCCCTCGCTCAATAGAGCCATGACGTCATAGCCTGCAGACAGGTACCGACACCTTGTCACGTGGATAAATGTGCGGTTCAAGAACCGGGACTCCCCAAGTCACAGCTAGAAAATTGTTACTTGATCTACTTTCATACGTCAAGTCATGGGATTTATAGATTTCACTTTTGATAGATGTTAACATACCTAGAAAATAATACTAGCCAATTTGGGGGTGGCCGGGTGATGGGGCTTTGATCGAGTCTCTGGATCGATTTGGATCAAAAGGTATTGCGTTAGTCTAGGGGGAAAAATGTCTATATTCCAAATATAAATGGGAATATATATATATATTAAAAACAAAACAAGAATTTAGCACAAAATATGTGTAGGCCTATTGTTTCGGGCTATGCTTAGTTTAATCAACAGCTGACTGTCAATTCTGGTTCCTGGCTACAGATCAAGAGAGCTGGAGGGCTTGTTGTGCTGACCACATGACACCCTATATCCACAAATGTTGTTCTCCTATCTTCCCTCTCCCCCATTATCCCCTATTCCCGCCGCTATCTTGTTCTCCCCCTGTGTTCCTCGAACCTCTCGCTCTATATTTCACCCAGTCGTCCAATTACCCCCTCTCCTGTATCGGTATCTACCCTCGTGCACACTCGTTCTTCACCCCCTCCCCTGTTGACGACACTTTGTCATTTTAACGAGGGTGGCAGGGATCAACTGTTGAGAAAACACACCGACAAATATTAAATAAACAGACAAAAGGTAAATTTGTCCCCGTGAGTTACTGAACGCTCGTTTGGAGCTCTAATTAGAAGGGGAGTTGTTTTTTATGTTTTTTCTGTCGGGTCGCGGTTTGCGTCACCGCATTTTACTGAGGGGTGGATAATTTTAGCCAGGGAGGGTTTTAAAAACATAGAGCAAGGTCTTTACTATAGTTTTACTTTTTCAAATAAAGAGAGAGTATTGTAACCGTGAACATTTTAAACCTTAAGTTTATGATGAATCTTTACGTTTTATGTGTTCTCAAAACAAAATTTGGATTTTACAATTATCTCTATCCCTTGTCCCTTTTTCGGTTTACCTGTCCGTCTGTCTCTCTATTCGTGCGCCTAGATCAGAAACGATTTAATGTATATTTCTCAAACTTGATATTTAGATATTAGATGACTATATATACATCAGTACTTTTTTATATATTTATTTTGACCTTAACTCTTACATTAAAGGTAGGTTAGTTATGAATAATTTTTGAAAAATTGACATCTAAAAAAAAATTGTTTTAACTATATTGTTTAAAATTAGTTTCTGGGGACTATTTTACCTGATAAATGTTTATTTTTCAAAATTAATTTAATTTAAGGATAGTTTTATTAGAACAGATTTTAGAAAATTTGGAATTTTTGTAAAATGGCCTTTAAATTTTAATTCTAAATTGGCATCCGGGAATTGTTTTCCATGATAAATAAGAATATATTTTTATTCGTGGGTCTACAAATATAAATAGCTTTAGGGTAGTCTGCAAATAGCTGATTTTTGAAAATTTGAGATTTAAAAAATAATGGTGTTGACAATCTTGTTTGAAATGAGTGTTTTTGTGATTAACAAGATGAAGTTTGTTTACTGAGAAACCATTTTTGAAAATTTTGTCCCAAGCTATAGTAAAGTATAATCTAATTTTTCTAGGAAGGACCCGCCTCGGTGGCGTAGTTGGCTAACGCGCTAGTCGTGTTGAGCACGACTGCCGAGGACGGAGAGATCGAGGTTCGAATCTCGGTCGGGTGAACTGGGGGTGGTTTTTCCTAAATGGTTTTCCACTCTCCCTCCACGCAAATGCGGGTTCACTTCCTCTGAATTCAACCCTCCCAATCCCTAATCCATTAGAGTAATTAGTACTTAAGCGTATAACCCGAACGGGTAGTAAGACGCGGTGCTAAATATAATAATATTAATAATAATTCTAGGAAGGAACGTTTAGAAAACAGCAACATTGACATTTTACTATTTTATTATTGTTATTTTATAGGTATTGATAATATCTATAGAAATTGATGCATGCAAATAACATGGTTTTAGGGTTACTTTCATTGAGGTGATAAAACAGCGTAAGTCACTCTTACTTTTCACTTAACTTGGTCAAATGTACTCTTTTTAATATATCTGGTGACTTTTGTAATTGTCCTCATATGAAAATTAAACCGTATATAAGTTATGTGAAAGTTGGTGCGATTGGGTCTTAAATTTCCGAGAGGGTTCTAGAAAGTAAACTACACATTTTATCATCGAATAATTCTGTCACCTCACGGTATGTTTCTCTCTAGGGGTCGTCCATAAACCACGTAGCACTTTGAAGGGGTAGGGGGTGAGCTCTAATATCTACATGCCCTTACATAGGGGAGGGTGGGGCACATCAAAATGTTGCATAACACATATATCATACTCAAATTATAATGTTCAAAAATAATATTACTGTTCATGTTTTCATCTTTGATAAACATACTTATGGATAACTTCCGAATATATGTGGCGTTGAAAATGCAAGTTTACCACTTACTTTTTGTCTATCAATATTTCGAATGCGCATAGGTGGCATTGTTTGCTCGAGACTATAAACGCCAAGCACATTCGATAGCACATATTTTTATGTGCCTGAAAGTGACATGTTTATACTCATATCACTTGTTTAGATTTGTTCAAACTACTGACCCCCTCACGTGCTTTTAGTTGGATAACAGCTGTCAGTCGAAGCGACCTTAATTAATAAGTATAGTTGAGTTTAAGGTTAATTTACATTCCTACTGCACATTATTTTATATAGGCCGTGAACAATCGCTTGTGTTTGTACAAAATAAAAAATAATTTATTCAAAAAGAGGAGACTTGTTCATTGCTTGCGTATAAAAAATGATATCCAGAAAAAATAGTGGAAGAGTCTCAAAAAGATGTTTTAGTGAAATGGAAAGAAACAAAAGTACAGAATTTATCTCAAGGCAAGTTTGAGGAGTCCATCAATAGTGTTTTCATACCAGCATCACTTTATGAAAAGTAAAGCTTCAAATATCATTAATTATTCACAAAAGGTGGTGTAATTAAGCCTATACCTTTTCCCTTCTGATAAATCTAATGTTTATGTACATAAATGCAACTATTATACACCCGCTATGGTGGCCGCATTGTCTAAATTGTCATTCTCTCAGTAGACTAGACGGCCGATGTTGGAAGGTGGGATTCGAATACCAGTTAAGTCTACTGAGGGCTGCTTTTCCTAAATGGTTTCTCACTCTCCCTCCATGCAAATGCTGGTAGATTTTCTTCTAAATTCTACCTTTTTAGTATACATTTTGTAGGGTGGTATAGTCAAATTGTAGTTATTCTAATTATTATTTTTTATTATATTTATTTAATGGAGTAGAAATGAGGAAGGTAGAATTTTAGAGGTTACCAACCCTCACTAACGTGGAGAGAGAATATAAAACCATTTAGGAAAAGCCACTTTGAGTACACCCGACAGATATTCGTTTTCAAGAGTGAACCAAGATCCAGGATTGATGTTGGAACGAAACATGAGTCTAGGTATTGACAAGTTAATTAAAGTAAAATTGTATATGATGATAATATGACTATCATAAAACGTGCATAATATTAAGAAAGATGTTTTCCCTCACTGTCAAGCATCTGATGTGGACACTTTAACATCATTATGTAGCGCTACTATAGAAAAGGTACATCCTACCCAGCACATAGTAGTGCCGTCTGGCTCTTACTCAGATCGCAAACCTGACATCCATAACATAAATATAGCGGAGGTTTTTCCTCATGAACCTGAGGAATATGAGTTCGACGTCTTTATGTCTGTACGTGTCTTTCTTATCTGTTTGTAGGTGTAGCTATCCATAGATAATAATACTCTCTGAAATCATTTATATTCAGGATTTAAAATAGATATTAAGAAGTATTAAATCTGAATCCCTCCTTTAGTATCACAAATATGACTTATGAAATAATGACATTCATTCTTGGTGAGAAAAGCTACGTACCATAGGTTGGGGCTGAGGGGGGTTTTAGGCTAAATGTCTACATGGTGTTACATGGAGGGAGGGGGAGCTAAAAAGGTCAGAAAAAAGCGTTACGTGGTTTATGGACGACCCCCTCCCATGCAAATAAGGACAGGAGGGAGTTTTGGGGCTAACGTGGGGGAGGAGAGGGGGGCAGATATCGAGACGTATGTTTGAAAACTTTACTTGGAGGATGAAGAGGTTGTTAGAAAGATCGCAGAACACGAGTCTCCAAGGTCAAAGCTGTAAAAAGCGAATGATCCATATAAGCTCGTCAGAGAAGTAGCCGGTCGATTTAGCGCACCTGATATTGCTTAGGAGGGCCGGGGACAGAACCAACCTATAGCCTGGAGAAGGATGTAAGAGACACATACGAAATATAACCTCCAATTCCCCCTCTTCATCCTGTTTCCGTAAGCTTGACAGTTGACTTTTTCAAATATACTAGCCTATCGTAAGCTTTCTGAATGAATAACAAAGAAATGAAGTTTTTGATACCTAATATCAAGAATAACAATCTATCGGCCTCTGTTACACTCTTTGTTCCTCATAGGCCCTATTAGCTCTGGTTGTTTCTTCTGATGCCTCTGTTACACTCTTTGTTCCTCATAGGCCCTATTAGCTCTGGTTGTTTCTTCTGATGCCTCTGTTACACTCTTTGTTCCTCATAGGCCCTATTAGCTCTGGTTGTTTCTTCTGATGCCTCTGTTACACTCTTTGTTCCTCATAGGCCCTATTAGCTCTGGTTGTTTCTTCTGATGCCTCTGTTACACTCTTTGTTCCTCATAGGCCCTATTAGCTCTGGTTGTTTCTTCTGATGCCTCTGTTACACTCTTTGTTCCTCATAGGCCCTATTAGCTCTGGTTGTTTCTTCTGATGCCTCTGTTACACTCTTTGTTCCTCATAGGCCCTATTAGCTCTGGTTGTTTCTTCTGATGCCTCTGTTACACTCTTTGTTCCTCATAGGCCCTATTAGCTCTGGTTGTTTCTTCTGATGCCTCTGTTACACTCTTTGTTCCTCATAGGCCCTATTAGCTCTGGTTGTTTCTTCTGAACCCTGGAACAAACTCTCAATGCTCCTGCAGGGACAAGTGACATATCTATTTATCTCTGCAGGAATATTTGTTTTCTCCATTTATCTCTGAAGGGATATTTGTTATCTCTATTTATCTTTGCACTGATATTTATTTTCTCTATTTACCTCTGCAGGGTCTGTGTTATATCCCTGCATGTCTATGTTATATCATTGCAGTTCTGTGTTATATATCTGCAGATCTGTGTTATATCTCTGCAGGCTCTGTGTTATATCCCTGCATGTCTATGTTATATTATTGCAGTTCTGTGTTATATATCTGCAGGCTCTATATTATATCTCTGCAAGTCTGTGTTATCTCTATGCAGGCTCTGTGTTGTATCTCTGCAGGTCTGCGTTATATCTCTGCAGGTCTGTGTTATCTATCTGCAGGTCTGTGTTATCTATAGGCAGGGTCTGTGTTATATCTCTGCAGGCATGTGTTATATCTCTGCAGGTTTGTGTTATATATCTGCAGATCTGTGTTATATCTCTGCAGGGTCTGTGTTATATCTCTACAGGTATGTGTTATATCTCTGCAAGGTCTGTGTTATATCTCTACAGATCTGTGTTATATCTCTGCAGGCTCTATATTATATATCTGCAAGGTCTTGTTATATCTCTGCCGATCTGTGTTATATCTCTGCAGGTCTTATTATATATTTGCAGTTCTATATTATATCTCTGCAGGTCTGTATTATATATATCGGCAGGTCTGTATTATTTATATCTGCAGGTTTGTATTATATATATCTGCAGGTCTGTGTTATATCTCTGCAGGTCTGTGTTATATCTCTACAGATCTGTGTTATATCTCTGCAAGCTCTATATTATATATCTGCAAGGTCTTGTTATATCTCTGCCAGTCTGTGTTATATCTCTACAGGTCTGTATTATATATCTGCAGGTCTTGTTATATTATATCTCTGCAGGTATGTGTTATATCTCTGCATGTGTGTGTTATATCTCTGCTCTGTCTGTCCTCAGCGGTGATCCTGCTAATCAACTGCTACAGTGTGAATCTCGCTACAGGAGTGCAGAATGTGTTTACTGCAGCCAAGCTGGCCGCCATCCTTATCGTCATCATCGGGGGAATATACAAGATGGCTCAAGGTAGGAACATGTTCCGGTGAGGTCTCTCTTGAACATACTCATCATCGGGGGAATATACAAGATGGCTCAAGGTAGGAACATGTTCCGGTGAGGTCTCTCTTGAACATAGTCATCATTGGGGGAATATACAATATGGCTCAAGGTAGGAACATGTTCCGGTGAGGTCTCTCTTGAACATAGTCATCATTGGGGGAATATACAAGATGGCTCAAGGTAGGAACATGTTCCGGTGAGGTCTCTCTTGAACATACCAATCATTGGGGGAATATACAAGATGGCTCAAGGTAGGAACATGTTCCGGTGAGGTCTCTCTTGAACATACTCATCATCGGGGGAATAATACAAGATGGCTCAAGGTAGGAACATGTTCCGGTGTTTAACTCAGTGGCTGTCGTGCTCACGACCTAGTCATCAGTTCCTCACTCATTGGCGGAAACTTTTTATCCCCACATCTTCTACTTGTTCAGGTTATACGCATATATGATATTTACTCTAATGGAGCAGGGACGAGGAAGGAATCATTTTAGAGATAATCTACCCTCAAAGGAGAGTGGGAAACCCTTTAGGAAAAACCACCCTCAGTAGACCCAACCAAGATTCGAACCCCGATATTCCCATTTTCAGCAGGCCAGTCCAACACGAGATTGACGCCTTAGTAGAGCGTTCAGCCACTGAAGCGTGTATAAACAGAATAATACATAATTGCATCCATTTTTGTGAAAAGGTGTATTGATGTAGTTTTTCTGTCACGTTGAATGAATACAGAGGAGTTTCTTTTGGCACTCTCATGACAAACAGACAAACTATTCATTTCATTTCATTTGATTAGAAAACCCCTTCGGTGTTCGCGTGCTCTAACGCGCTACTCTCGCAATAGACTAGTCTGTCGACGACTGGGAGATCGAGGTTCGAATCTTGGTCGGATGTACTGAGGTTTTTTCTCAAAATGGTTTTCCACTCTCCCTCCACGCAAATGCGGGTACACCTCCTCTAAGTATGACCTTCATAATCCTTAAACCATCATCGTAATTAGTACATAAGCGTATAACCCGAACGGGTAGTAAGACGTGGTTATAAACTTTTTTTTATTAAAATAGAATTTGAAAGAACCGGCGACCTTCGGGATGGGGGCCTACGTGCCGAGCGCGGTGTAGTCTTGTTGGGGGCTACTGCGCCTGCGCGGCAGAGAGAGAGGTGTGTTGGTTGGAGGGAGAGGGGAGACTAGTCCTAATGGGTGCCTGGTGGGGGGGTGATACACTCCTCCAGTGAACGTCCCCTACAGCCCCTGAATAAAGCTCCGATTTTATTGCGCCACGGGGGTTTGGCGGACAAAGGCATCAGTCTCTCATCTGGATTGCTGGGTGAGGTCGGGGTTTGGATACCGGTTGGGTGACCCGGGATGTCCCCCTGGCCAAGAAAATGATGGTAGACCTCCCCTCACTTCTACCCTCTTCCACATTATCCCCCCCATTAGATATTCGGGTATCCTGGATGGGTGGCAAGACAAGGGGCACGACAGTTAAAGGGAGGCGCACCGAAAGGCCCAATTTAATCTCAAACATTTCCATCTTGGCTTTTATATCTTACTAATTTGGTAGTAATCGTATGAATATGAATACTGTACATAATACATAATATTATCCCATTTGCGCGTCCAGGTATCATGATATTATTTTTTTAGAGGGAGAAGAATGTTTAGGGGGTATATGAAGTGTTATATATATTGTTTAGTTTGGTATTTTAGAGGTACCTTACATTTGTGTATTAGTTAACGTTTAGACATCACGTCGCGCGCCTGCTCTTAAATTGTCCTAATTATTCGAGCAATTGCCAGTGCTCATTATTATAGTTTTGTTTAATATATTGAGAGCTTTTATTTGAAATATTTGTGGTCTGCGAGGTGTCGAATGCCCCCTTTAAACTACCCCTTTCCCATGGGTCTGTCACTGATATATTCCAGACCTGTCCATCCAAATTGAAATGTATCTTGTATCTTCCCGTGACTATACAATCTGTATCTTGTATCTTCACTCTCATCTGTATTGTATCTGCTCGTGGTTACGTATTATCGTCCCACCAAATGTCCTAACTAAGAGAGCCACTGCGCCTGCGCACCATGACGTCACAGGATCACAGCAGCCAGCACAGGATCAATAACACATCTACGGGTTCCCACCTTGTGGGCCGCGGGCCAGCTTCAGTTTGAGAGGGAACTAGGGTTCAATCCCAGGTTGGGCCTTGGGGAGGGATTTAGCTATACATCAGAGTGTCTGCCAATCATAAATTGGGATTTTGCTTTCTATAAGTCATTAAAAAGTCATGAAATTATCTTTCAGGCCATAAATTTTTGTGATCCATGTTCTTTGTGCGGGCAAGAATAGTATCTCTACTTTTTCGCTACCTTTCGGAGAAAGGAAGTATTGCAATCGTTAAAAAAAAATCAAATTCGAGATTTTGAAACCAAAAAAGAGATTTTCTCGAAATACGTGCCAAACATTTTTATTAAAACTCGTATTTAGGCTCTGTTTAACAATATAAATAAAAGGGTGATTCTCGTTTTTCCATGAAAATGATTTAGCGGGAATTTAATATGGGTGGATATCTACAAATTTGTATGATATCTCCTCAACTCTTAGAGATACGAAATAACTTACTTGACTAAAGCTGTAGGGCTATTAAAAATATACAACTTTTATTTGAAATATTTTTGTATAAAACCAACAGTTTCTGAGCTGTAAGCGAACAAATTTTTAAATGAAGGTCTGGGAAATGCGGAGTTGGTTGTTATGTTCTTTGGTGGACAAATATATTCCTTTTCCCTCAAGATGTTTCTGTAACAGCGTATATTATTTCATCTATGCTCTTTGGTGGAATATGATGCTATTTTTTTTTCCTTTAGTTTCTGCAACAGTATAGATTATTACGTACCACATATCTTTCTAGTTTTAGGTAAATACCTCCATTATTAGATAAAGAAACGTGGAAGTCCATGCGGTGCAACGTACCATTTTTTTTCTAGACGGATTCCTGAGAATTTCCTTATAATTAATCCTGGTCCGTTGCCTGGATAAGTTAGCGTGTAAGTCTAGGTGAGTTAGAATAGACTTGTAGAAAGTAATCACGTTGTTAAGAACTTGTGTGATCAATCCTCACCACTTATCACTAATAGCCTCTTCAAGTCAGTCTGTAATGTGAACTATAGACAGGAATCGAGCAACAGTAACTAATTGCTAAGGTAGAAGTCCCAGTGTTGCACTTAGTGGCACTTAGACCCCACCCCCAAGACTCGGGACGGGCCCTAAGGGCTGACCTTAACAAAGAAAGCACACGCAGTGGCTTGTCTTATTGAATGACATTCCCTGAACTTATCTCCCAAACAACAGTTGCCAGCAGCACGATCCGATGCTAGAATAATCCAAGAAGATGCATGTGTGGACCACTTGATGGGTGTTAGATGCATATGTGGAGCACTTGATGAGTGTTAGATACATATGTGGACTACTTGATGGACGCTAGATACATATGTGGACAACTTGATGGACGCTAGATACATATGTGGACTACTTGATGGACGCTAGATACATATGTGGACTACTTGATAGACGCTAGATACATGGAAACTATTTTGTAACTGATACGTTTGCTCATTAATTCTATTAGCTAAACTAACTTACATGAAGTTAATTAAACTGACCTTAGACAGTGAATAGTCAGGCTGGTCATTTACTTAACTGACGAGCTTTTACTTAGAATAAACACATTGTGTCCCCTGCACTGTCCCGGTGTCTCAAGGTCATTCGACCACAAACATTTATCTGCACAATTTTAACAAGTTTTTCCATCCATTACTTTTTCCAGCCTGTGGTCAGTTTTTTTATTCAAGCCAAATATTTACCACTTCCAGCTTTTTAGGACTGTCGTAGCTTCATATGATTTTTAATATAACTTAAGACTAGGACAGGCACGACATCCAGTCGCCTGACCGCCAATTCATCAATGTAAAAGGGTATGCTTAATATAAAAATAATAATAATAATGTAAAAGGTTAGAGCCATAATTACATCAATTATATATTTTCGACCATGCCGGGAATCGAACCTGGAAGCCCTAGCTCAATAGACAGACACGCTACCCGATTGAGCTAAGGTGTCGGCAATTTTTAACAAATGAATAATATTATAAGCTATAAATAGTGACTCAAAGATTTAAAATCATTAAAGTTCATTGTAAAGGTAAAGAAATTAATGTACCGGGATGAAAGTTATAGCTAGACATTCATTAAGAGGTGTAAACAATGAAATAATTATAATATTAATTATAATATCTATAAATATTTAACTATTATATTTATAAAGAGTATTATTAATTTATTAAAATATTTAATATATTTATATATTGTATTATTAATATATTAATAATGAATTAATATTAATCATTTTGATATTTAATTGTATTATTATTATAATTATTATTATTATTATTATTATTATTATTATTATTATTATTATTATTATTATTATTATTATTAATTATTATATATCATTGTGTACACCTCTTAATGAATGTCTAGTTGTACTAAGTTTCATCCTAATACATTAATTTCTTGACCTTTACAATGAACTTATATGATTTTAAATCATTGAGTCACTATTTATAGCTTATAATATTATTCACTTGTTAAAAATTGCGCGGTAATATTGAGAAAGTAAAGTTTATTCCCGACGGTACTAAACCATGAGTACGCGCCCGTTTCTCTAAGATCCAACCACGCATTTGGAACTATTTTCACCCGCTTCGGTTGTAGAATGGTTTAACCCAGGGGATTATGATACATTTATAAAATCTAGGGGTCTTGAGTAGTTAGTATTTTCATGTGCAGTGTCCCCTGTGTTCATACTACCCGTCTCACAGCACTGTACTGCCTCTGGTCTGTAACACCCGTATTCTGGCAATTTAATGTAGTTACCTACTCTGGTGAATTCGAGGTTATCTGTGAGGCGGGTTGCATCTTAACTTGAGACAACACTTAAGCACTCTAAGTACTGTCATAACACTTCCCCTATTCCACTGATGAGTACAAACACTCACTCTACTATTCTATATAGACATTTGCTTCCACGTACTTTTTTAATCTACCTCCTGTCAGGAAGACTCCTACAGGACATTTTAGTGAATAAACCAAATGTCCTGAGATGTAGACGATTAAAAAAAACACGTTTACAAACCAAACACTTAAAGATAAAAATAACCATAATTTTGTGACCTATTTTTATAATTATTTAATAAGTTATGGTTTTTATTTCAATGTTCTATTTTGACTCGCCGTGACGTCACATGTAGGCAACGTCGTTATATCGAAATATTAGGACCTGTAGTCAGTCTCCCTAACCACTCGACTACGGCAGTGGGACGAGGAGAATTGCTGTGGGTGATAAACTGTCTGGATGGCAGTCGACAGCCTTTTATGTCCTCGGAGAGAATAATAAGGTTGACGACAAAGGTGTGTAATTGAGTCGTCTGACGTCACGACCCCGATAAGAGACACACGGATATTTCATATTGCCGGTTGTCGTCGTGGAGGTTGGTTTATCCCCCTCTCTCCCTCTGGATGTCAAACACCGCCCCACTTGGTCGTAGGACATCTTATAACCTTCCGTCCCTGAGGGGTCACGCATTTAATATCAGGAGAGCGGTCAGCGCACCTGCTTCGGACTCGGGAGGTTAGAGCTATACAAGGTTGCCACCAGTAAACTCCTTCCAACCACCGCGACTATAGTAATGTTGTATTGTTGACACTAGTAAACTCCTTCCAACCACCGCGACTATAGTAATGTTGTATTGTTGCCACCAGTAAACTCCTTCCAACCACTGCGACTATGATAATGTTGTATTGTTGACACAAGTAAACTCCTTCCAACCACTGCGACTATGATAATGTTGTATTGTTGACACAAGTAAACTCCTTCCAATAACAGCGAATACAATAATGTTGTATTATTGCCACCAGTAAACTCCTTCCAACCACCGCGACTATAGTAATGTTGTATTGTTGCCACCAGTAAACTCCTTCCAACCACTGCGACTATGATAATGTTGTATTATTGACACAAGTAAACTCCTTCCAATAACCGCGAATACAATAATGTTGTATTATTGCCACCAGTAAACTCCTTCCAACCACCGCGACTATAGTAATGTTGTATTGTTGCCACCAGTAAACTCCTTCCAACCACTGCGACTATAATAATGTTGTATTGTTGCCATCAGTAAACTCCTTCTAATCACCGCGACTATGAGAATGCTGTATTGTTGCCATCAGTAAACTCCTTCTAATCACCGCGACTATGAGAAGGTTGTATTGTTGCCACCAGTAAACGCTTTCCTGACCTTGCGACCATAGTAATGTCATATTGTTGCCCACAGGCAACACCCAACACCTGGAGAACGTGTTTGAAGGAACCACTTCTTCTATCGGCAACATCGCGACTGCATTCTACACCGGCCTGTGGGCGTACGACGGTTGGAACAATCTAAACTACGTCACGGAGGAGATCAAGAACCCATCCGTGTAAGTACCTGCCCCCGCCGCTGCTAGCGCTGTTTCACTCCCTTTTACTGTTCGTACGCTTCCATGGCGAGGGTTGGTGGCTGCTTCCGGATACATTCACTGGCTCTAGCGATGTTTACGTACTTAATTAGTTACTGAATTCAGTTAAAGTCAAATATTACCGTGTGAGAGAAAAGCTGTCATGGCGACTATTGACAAAACAAGTAGCTACGAGAAAATGTTATGCAAAAGAAAAATGAAATATTTTTTGTTTTGAGAATTAGTTTGAGGGAAGGGGCTTTAATTAAATGTATTTTATAGATAGAATCTCAAGTATTAAAAAATACGACAAACTATTACAAAATATAGATGAAACTTTTAATTTTTTAAATACACAAACTAATTATGTATCCCACCCACCATCTTGTTTCCACCATGAGTATTCTGAGCCCACCATCTTGTTTCCACCATGAGTATTCTGAGCCCACCATCTTGTTTCCACCATGAGTATTCTGAGCCCACCATGTTGTTTCCACCATGACTATTCTCCTGTTTCCGAACTCAATACTGTACCGAACTACTCGAGTGTAACGCTAGTAGTGACTGGTCGCCATGGCAACGCGCGCGTCTCCTCATTGGTTGCTCCCAACGTGTGTTTAGCCGCCAACTCTCGTAAACCCGAGCAGCCCTTACAGGTAAAAACATAAAGAGGTGTACCCTGTTCGTGTTTCACTCCGTTACGTCACTGACCATCTTGAGTAGTTGTCATGCAACGGAACAGTTACTTATTGGCCAAATATTGACAAAAACTGGTTGCTTTTATAGTTAGAGCTGTTCCTTTAAAATATATTGATGCTTTTTGATTTGGAGGTCGTTAAGGATGTTTCACGGAGAAACTGGTTTACGAAATTAAGACATACGCGGTTATCTTTCATTTTTAAAACACGTCACAGTTAAAATATCAACACTTGAACAAAGAAGTGTTAAGCTTGATTCACACGTTCGCCGAAAATAGAGAACAGTATCTGCTTGAGTGGCGCAGCAATCCCCTCGCTGTATGTTGACCCATGATGCTTTGCAGCACTAACTTAAAACACATTTTATTTTCTACCAGATAAAGATATATTTAAGATCATTCTCCCGATGGTTGTTTTCAAATTATAACGCTGTGTCATGGCACAATCCAATACATTGATACACACGCTTTACATAAACGAGTTTTTCAAATCTTCTCACAACAACCAACAAAGCTGTCTGCTTGCTTCTGGCTGTAGAGTGCATGCGTTGACAAATGCGCATGCGCACTAATTTGAGATGTTTGGTTTTGAGATTTGATTGGTTCTCCTGTGCCGAAGATCTAGTTAGGCAGAGCGGATGAAGTAGAGATAAGTTGAATTTTAGCGGAACAGCTCGCGCCGATAAAGCGGAAATCTTGTGATTGGCTTAGAACTCGTCACGTGACCACATTTCTGTTCTGTTCAGCGAACGTGTGAATCAACAGTAATACGTATTTTTTTTAAAAGACTTCTTTAAAAGTTTATTTCAACGGCATTGATTTGGATAAAGAGTTATCTATACTTTGTAATACTCGCTGTATTCCTGTGATATCAATTTGTAAAAAACACAGTAAAAATATTTTCACGTATTTATATGTAAAGTCATGTCATCTGAAGCTATTATTAAAAACTATATAAAAAAAGTTATGATTGTTGACAACAGAAAGCTATGTTTGTATTTTCTAGAAGTTTCTTGCTTCATCGATACACAAAATATTAAATACAATTTAGTAAGAAGATGCCTGTGAAATATCCTTACGTGGCTTATTTTAAAAAAAAACAGTAGAGACTCAAATTACCAAGTTATTATTTTTTGATTGATTGGTGGTAGTCTCCCAAATATTCGCAGCCTCTGAGTCACAAGACTTTCAGTTTAAAAGTTGAGCTGCCAACGTAACTTGATAACGAATTTAAAAACAAACAACTAAAAAAAACTTCCACACTATCCGCTCTTTATGTTTTCAATGTTTTGTTTGTTGAAACGGCAATTATTTTGCTCTGTAAGATGCAATACTTGTTGCCCCTCTGACGTGTCGGGGGAAACTCGACCACATTTCACCCTTCTTCCCTCTGAGAGAAGACCTTCAGGGGAGACGACGCACGCACTGCCGCTCCGGGTTCTAAACCCGCCCGGGTCACAGGTTTGTATTCTAGTACACCTGCTGACTTCCCTGAAGAAATTTCCTGCCGGGAGCTGGACATTTGGACTTGGATATTTAACATCCATTTTGATTAGAATGTTTGTATTGTATTTTAAATTATGTATTGATAAAATATAATCTAATAAAGATAAACTCTATTTTATGATCTCATAAAAGAAATACGCTATATTGAAAAGTTGGCAGACCTGATGAAAGCGCGAGTGGAAAAGTATTTATTCACTCGGCAGATAATTTCTTCTCGGAGAAGTCGTAGGCAGACTTATCAACACGTAGAAACATGAGTTTTTAAAATGGAATGTAAACTATATCACACACGAAAACAAAACTGTATTATTCCAAAATTTGTTTTGCTCGCCATGAAACGGTCGATAGGATGTGGGCCTGACGTCGGCCGCCTTGACCAGGCGTGGTAGTGTTAGATGGGACGCAGGGACTTGTGAGTATCTCACACCCACACACACGCACTATAACACACGTATACACGTTTCGAGACGTGTGTGTACACGTAACTTGTTTGTTGTAGGAATCTGCCCCTGTCCATCATAATAGGCATCCCGCTGGTCACTCTGTGTTACGCGTTGATCAACCTGTCCTACCTGGCTGTCATGTCCGCTGCTGAGATGATCGAGTCAGAGGCAGTTGCTGTGGTGAGTAGTCACGTGTCACCAGCTAGTCTGTGGTGGGTAGTCACGTGTAACCAGCTAGTCTGTGGTGAGTAGCCACGTGTCACCAGCTAGTCTGTGGTGAGTAGCCACGTGTCACCAGCTAGTCTGTGGTGAGTAGTCACGTGTCACCAGCTAGTCTGTGTTGAGTAGCCACGTGTCACCAGCTAGTCTGTGGTGAGTAGTCACGTGTCACCAGCTAGTCTGTGGTGAGTAGCCACGTGTCACCAGCTAGTCTGTGGTGAGTAGTCACGTGTCACCAGCTAGTCTGTGGTGGGTAGCCACGTGTCACCAGCTAGTCTGTGGTGAGTAGTCACGTGTCACCAGCTAGTCTGTGGTGGGTAGCCACGTGTCACCAGCTAGTCTGTGGTGAGTAGTCACGTGTCACCAGCTAGTCTGTGGTGGGTAGCCACGTGTCACCAGCTAGTCTGTGGTGAGTAGTCACGTGTCACCAGCTAGTCTGTGGTGAGTAGCCACGTGTCACCAGCTAGTCTGTGGTGAGTAGTCACGTGTCACCAGCTAGTCTGTGGTGAGTAGCCACGTGTCACCAGCTAGTCTGTGGTGAGTAGTCACGTGTCACCAGCTAGTCTGTGGTGAGTAGCCACGTGTCACCAGCTAGTCTGTGGTGAGTAGTCACGTGTCACCAGCTAGTCTGTGGTGAGTAGCCACGTGTCACCAGCTAGTCTGTGGTGAGTAGTCACGTGTCACCAGCTAGTCTGTGGTGAGTAGCCACGTGTCACCAGCTAGTCTGTGGTGAGTAGTCACGTGTCATATTGTCCTCATGACGTCTGTTCTTAGCTGTGTGTTTGTTACAGACGTTCGGTAACCGGCTGTTGGGGTTGATGGCTTGGCTGATGCCTCTCTCTGTAACCATCTCCACATTCGGCTCAGCCAACGGGACTCTCTTCGCTGCAGGAAGGTACAGTTCATATCCCGAGTAGGGCAGTTAGGAAACTATACAGCACCTCCATAAGGTGAGGGAAAGAAACAGTTCATATTCGTTCAAAAATGCCCCTAAAAAGACACAAACCAATATATATAACCTAATAATTCAAAATGAGCAAAAAATGATCTGTAAAACCTCCAAACCTGTGACCCTCAAAATCCCCCTTCCTGACCGATAAGATGTGTAGTGCTGGCCCCAGTGGTGCGAGTCCTGAACTAATCCCTGTATCGTCGTGTGCAGACTGTGTTTCGCCGCAAGCCGTGAGGGCCACCTCCTGGATATTCTGTCGTACGTACACGTGCGTCGCTACACTCCGGCCCCGGGACTCATATTCCACGTGAGTACAGCTACAGTATTTTGGCTTGGTGGGATACTTGAATCACTACTCATATTCCACGTGAGTACAGCTACAGTATTTTGGCTTGGTGGGATACTT
>CABFWB010001407.1:58726-74839 GCA_902151455.1 Timema bartmani
CCCCCCTCCCACAAAAATGGGATGAACAAATAATTACACAAAATTCACTACAAACTTGTATAAATAATGACTAGATTTCTTTCAGAACAGACTAAATACTAGCAATGCTGCTAGAAAGCCTAGAATATTAACGATATGTTATGTTTTTCTTTAAATAAAAGTCTGAATTTAAAGTGTTTACTTCCTGTGTACATTATTCCTGCGTTGAATTTCTTTTTCGCATCACGTTAGTGTGGTGTTTTTTTATAATAATTATTGTTATTCAAATTATAGCTGTGTTAGATTAAAAAAAATATATTCTTTTTTTTAAATTTCAAATATTTTTATACTGTATTGAGATTCGAAGAAGAGCTAGACGAGCTGATTTTTTATTACGACTCCAAGTATGATTTCCCTGTATTAAAAAAACCCACAACAACAAAAAACAAACCGTCCTTAACATTACCGTACAAACTTTTGTATTTTTTCATAATAATTTACAAACAAAATATTAAGTTATAAAAATACATAAAACCAATATCACTTCAAATGTGAGATGTAATTGAACTCTCCATTTCTATTTCTCTACATGCGTGAAACATTTGCCCACATTCCTAAACACTCAAGTTTCAAGTTGTTATAAATACTTAAATAACACAACAATGCACCCAAATACCCGCGTGATACAATCAGGCCTGTTGAAATGTTTACTGGGTGAGGGGCGGTGGGAGGAGATGTCTTACATACATTCTTTTGATCGTATGAGAGTCAGTTAAGTTGTTTGGCGCGAGGTTCCCCCACCCTCTTTGAAGCCTGGGCCGAAGTGTTGTGTTATGGTTACTACCTGTGGTGCACCCAGAAATGGGGGTAGAACAAGGTGGGGGGTTAGGTAGGGGAGATACCGCCCTCTAACCGCCGGAGTAGTGTCAATTTATAGTAGGTGGTTACAGTAAAAATTATTACAATACTCTGTGATTCATGAATTAAGTGGGAAGAAAATTTAGAATGTTAGAAAATAAAAAGCTGCTTTATTTTGAACTCTTAGGACTATTTTGATAACATTTGCTTTTTATGAATCACGGTAGATAATAAGAGTGTTAATTAACTTTATTTGACAACGGTCTTACATACCATGTATCAAAACTAATGTGCTTTTTACAACCGGGGATTTCAGGGACACTTTTAATTTGCAAAATGGTCCACCCTTTGAATGCGAGGCTGTAGGCCTGATTTCAAAGTGTAGCCTATTTGCCTGGTTACTATTACACTTGTGTCTCTCCAACTCAAAAACGTCTTGCAATGTAAAGAATTAGCCGTATAAATTAATGAAAGGCACATGTTTTTAGGACAGGTATTACCAATGAAGATATTTTTATTTGACAGCTTTACTCGGTGAATGGGGTATCGGGTGATAGTTTACTTTGGGTGCAAACTAAATTAAAGTACTGCCATAGAGTTTGAAAACAAATTATGCTCTGCATTGAAGGGCGAAACTGTCTCATCCCTTTTGTACTACACCCCCCACATACCCTGTTTTGGTAAGCTCCATTTTGACAGGCCTGGATATAATCATGTTTGGATGATACAGTCATGAACACATGGATTTACTACCATCCCTATGTATTTTAAAATGAACAAGGTAGTAGGTTCATTTGTCCAGTACTGTACCTAAAATATATTTGTATTTATTAACCCTATCATTCCTCACACAGGCTGTTAGCCCTCTGGCTCTTCCGATGACAATTATAGCAATTTGGGTTATAATTTGTAATTAGTTGAAGAAATGCTCATTACGAAACAACCAGACACATCCAGATGTAACTTGTTTGGTTGCAAGTGATTTTTGTAACTGATTGTGTAGTTAAAGAAAAACAGTTGATGAATCAATAAATTTACTGTAATAAATAAAAATGTAATACTTGTTTTATTTTTCATCCTGTTGCGATACCTTGTTCGACATCTTAGCTCAGTCAGTAACAGGCATCTGTCTTGAAATATAAGATTCATTACAATAATAATAATCATCGTCATCGTGAAACCACTCAGACTTGCCGGGTAGGGTGTTTGCGAACAAGTTCTCTCCAACACTGTCTGTCCAGGGACATTTCTCCTTCCATCATTACTCTCCAGATTTCACCTTTCTTCTCTAATATAAGAGTGCCAGGATCAATTCCCTGCTCACACATACAATGTATCACCACAAAATAGTTTCCATATAAGTGATAAAAAGACAGTCTGGAGGCTGGTTGTTGTGTTTGATTTGGAACTAAGTACTGATAAGCCTCTAATGGCCTTTATAGGAATTAAATGTAGTCAGATACCTCAGTCGGAGTCTCGATTTCAAATTCCAGTATGGTCAAAAAATGTACTATTACCAAGTGAAATATGTATTTCCTCTTTCACAGCGATGGATTAATAGCCGAGGGGATTGGCTGTTGTGTCTGGTCTAGATCTAAGTTAGTTAGTAAGTCGTGTAGTGATATAATATGTTGGTTCAGAAAGTGCACATTAAATACCTTAGATTAAAAATGAGAAGAACTGGAGTATATAAATATTTAGTTTTGAAAAAGTACACATAATTTTATTTTTCAAACCAGTGTTTCATTCCAACAGTTTAATCAAATAACAACAAGACTATGACTAATCTTATTTGTTCAAATACAAGCATTATATTCATGCTGGTATCATATAAATAGATGATATGATGATATATGTGGTCTGCCCAGTGTTATCTTCTTTTCCTTTTCATAACGGCAGTGACCTGTAGGGGGGAAGAAAACAGGAAAAGATTAGTTAGAAAAGGATGAAGTCCAATAAAAATTATGTTTAAAAATAGCATTTGTCTTAAATATTTGCACTGCGCAAAATAGAATAGCGTTCTTTTTAGTAATATGAAGGTTATATTTAGAAGAAGTGTATGTGCATTTGTGTGAAGAGAGAAAGAGAGTGGAAAACCATTTAGAAAAAACCACCCTCAGAACACCTGACCAAGATTCGAACCTTGATCTCCCCATCATGGGCAGTCTATCCTACTGCAAGAGTAGCACGTTCAAACATGCGGCTACTGAAGCAGGTTGAAATAATGTTAATTGCACAATATATTTCATTCTTACTCAAACCGCTATGGCGAGATCTAGACCAAATAACAAACAGGAACTATCTCAATATCGAATCAAAACAAGTTCAATTAAGTAGAAACTGTCCCAAATCTCCAGTGAGGATTAATTAATTAATTTTTATTTCCCATAAGAACAAATGGCTTAGAAAGAAGAGAAAACAATAACGTTATTAGGATTTATTTTTACTCTTCGATTATTCTAAAAATTACTCCGATATAAGTTCAGATAATTAGTTTGTTAGTAGAAAGAGCTAGGCTCTATGAAAAGAATTAAATAGGAAACAAAATCTAGAGGAAATAAACTATAAGTAGAATAATATGACTTGACTTAAAGTATTACGATGTCTAGTCAATGCATATAAAGGAAAGAGAAAAAAAATTATGGAACACCCTTCAATATACGTGAATGTGGATGTGCTGCGTTTTGTGGGCGAAGGTAATTATTTCACATGCAAACAGCTCGAACAAGTGGTGAGACGGAGTGTTAAAAAATAATTTAGTTCATTAGCTAAAAAACTTGTCAAATATTACCTTCCCATAAGGATCCAAAATTCCACTTTTTTCAGCTCTCCTCTTCCGATGGGTAAGCCTCTTCAATCCTTTATCATTTGATTTCCCCTTAGAATCTTTACCAGCTTTTATTAACTTCAACCGATCAATACTTTCTTTTTCTCTATCCTCTTTCATTTTCTTTAGCTCTTTATAGTTGTAATACTTGTTCTTCGGTGGCCTGGCCCCCAGCTTGATGGCAAGATTCACTTTAGCCTCCTCTTTCTTCTCGGGGTTATACCCCGACATGGCAAACTTGAACACTTCGTATCGCACTCTTTTCATGTCGATGACATCTTTCTGGGCACCAGGTTCCGTCGGGTTGGCCTGTGATGACGCACGTTTCTTGCTGCTCTTGTGTGTTTCGTAAACGATGGACTGGAAAGAACTGGCCCCACCACTCCTCAGTCTTGAACACTTTGTTGGGATAAGTCCTAGGTCATCTTCGCTGGACATGGTGCGTATTTATGGTCGTGCGTCCAAGAATGTCCACTCAAAAAACTAAAATCACACACACAAATAGTTGGGGATTATAATTATTTTGCAATACTTAATTATTAGCAGATTGTTAAAGAAATATACATTTATACCATTATTATTATTATTAGACCGATTCGGGTTATACGCACTTACGCTAATGTGTAATGGTTGGGTGATTGTGAGATGAAATGGAGGACCTACAGTTTAACATGGGATCCGAACCACGGTGGAGGCCTGGCATTCCACACATTCACAAGTTGTGATTAATACACGTCTTGTCAGAGGTGAAGGAAGGGTTTGGCAACCAGCTAAATCTGTGCCGGGACCGAGGATTGAACCCCGGACCCCCAGCACAGAGGTCTGACACCTTAACCCTACACTGCCAGGTCACCAATCTTATACCATTTAAAATACTAATGAACAAATAATACTGGTATTTATCTTACAGCTATTGACATTAATCCTACTGTCAAAAGTGCCGACTACAGGACATATAAATTGGTAAACAGCCCAGAGTTTCGTTCAATGGTGGTCCAACAATACTGATAGTGAGGTTAAACAAGGAACTTTTGTTTATTAATACTGCATCTTACTATCCATTTGGGTTATACACTTGTGGTTTTAGGGACTAGAAAGGTTATATTTGGAGAAAGTGCACCCGCATTTGCATGGAGAGTGGAAAACCCACCCTCAGTACAACCGACCAAGATTTGAACCACGATCTCCCCATCAATGGCAGTCCAGTCTCCTGCGAGAGTGGCGCCTTAGACCATGCGGCCACTGAAGCGGGTAACATGAAACTTTTAATGACGTTAAACAATGGAACTTTTAATGGTGTTCCACACAATTGTTTTCTCAATGTGCGTGATTTACAATGCCTGTCAAATCTTAGCACATGTTTTGTATTTAAAGCTAAGCTTCCAATTACGTCTTCTGTATTGGAGCAATTAACTGCGGTAAGTTTGTTAACTTACACCATAAAGTGCTTTTCACTTTTTTCCTCACAAATGCGGTTAGAGTTCTTTGAAAGTTCAACCTCCCTCATCCATGTTCCATCACTTAAACTGCGGCAATAACAAACACTACAACATTTTACCTGGCAGATAGCGTTAATCATCTCAGCCATACCCAACAATGTAATACTTCAGCAGAGTGTATTCAAATAACTTTTGGAAACATCGATTGTTTTAAAAAAATTGTTTTAAAAAACAATCAGGACAGACACCTTTTACCATCATCCTAGATACAATATCTTATTTTTAATTAGGATAAGGTGGTAAGCCTTATGAGTAAGGTGAAATAATTATTTTAAGTTGGGGTGAAGATTGTGATGTATGGGTAGAAAGGACTAAGTGACAGAGTTGAAAGGTACCTGTTGGATATCGTAGGAACTTAAGTTAAAGATATATTTGTGTTTGTGAAAAGGACTAACTTATGCTTAGCAAAATTGAATGTTATTATTTTTAGCACCACATCTTACTACCCGTTCGGGTTATAAGCACTTACGCTAATGTGTAATATGTAGGGTGATTGTGAGATGAAATGGAGGACCTACAGTTTAATGTGGGATCTGAACCACGGTGGTAGGCCTAGCATTCCACACATTCATAAGCTGTGATTAATACACGTCTTGTCAGAAGTGAAGGAAGGGTTTGGCAATCAGATAAATCTGTGCCGGGACCGAGGATTGAACCCCGGACCCTTAGCACAGAAGTTTGACACCTTACCCCTAGACCACCAGGTCACCCAAAATTGAATGAAAGGAGATTCGAGAAATTGAATGAAAGGAGATTTGAGAGTGGGTTGAAAGGGAATTTAACACAGGACTAAAGTCAATGCAGAATCTACTCCATTGAATAAAACATCAATTGTAAGGTATAGTCTGATTTTGGTTGGAAGAGCAGTAGAGAAAATTCAAATATATTTCCTTACGGCCAACATTGGTACCATTTTATTGTAATATATATGCTATTTTATAGGTATTGATAATATCTATCAAAAGTTACAACTCCAGATAACATTACTTGATGTATGAATATATAAAAATGGTTTTAGTAACTTTACTAACTAACTTCTACTGTTCTTCCAACCTAAATCATACTTTAGCTATAGTATCATAGGTTATTTTTTAGAAATTATACATACATTTGAAAAAATAAACTTGGGATTTCTGTATAGTTTAAATTTAACAAAGTTAAGCCTATTAACAAAATAAGTTGAAAGAAAAAAATTCTCAAATATATAAAGTTAATTTTATGGTTTCTTTACGTAAGTACCACCCAGAAGAACGACACACTAACCGTTTTTAACCAACCTAAGAAAAACAATAAGAGAAAAGTACTAGAAAAAATCACAGAGAGCGTATAACTGACACTCAAAGACATCAAGATTCGAGCTTGTCATCATCAGACCAATCTATTACGATAGTAACGCCTTAGACTATTCAACCTTAAAAATTGGTTTGAAACCGATTATAAATCCACAAGTATTGTCTGGAAGCAAATAAATGTTTGGTTTTGTATGTGGTATTGAACATAGCTAGCATTTAAAAATCTTAGCTTCCGGTAGGATTTAAATTTTATTATTTTGTATAAAAACTTCAACACCCTTATCGTTTAAGTCCTTATATCTTGGCTCTGCGGGCACTTATATGCGATGATAAGGAAACTTATGCTTATACCTTTCCCCAAGTATGCTTAAATTCTGTTTCAAGTTGTCCAGATAGCATTTAAAGCTTACTTAATCATATCTGAACTAAAAAATTTATTAGTGCTATTTTGATTTCTGTAGTTGGCTAAAAACTTTTAGGCTAATGTGGAAGAGGAATAGCTGACTGTTAAAGTCAGATGTCAGTCGACAGCATAGATAAAAGTATTGTATGGTCGACACTCGACAGAGAGTAATGTGATCTGTGGTCGACAGTCGAGTTTTATCATTGTGTGTGTTTACTGTTTATTCTGATCCATAGATAAGGAAGTGTTCTGATCCATGCGGTAAATCTAAGAACAATGCGGTGTTAAAGTATTTTGCTCTTGAATGATTTTAAAAGTTTTCTAACACCAAATTAAAAAGTATAAACATCATGGTAAGTATCAAAGCATTAGTCACTTTTGAATAAATTATATAATTCCGTCTACTCAAGTATTCTCTCTTTACTTAAGGTTAGGTTATGAGAGAATGTGTATTTATAAAGTGATAAATTACACTGAAGTGTTTTTCAACTATTTTAACACACTATATCGCTCACCAGGGGCTGCACACATAGTGAACAATGGCCGTATCCGAATAGTCAAGTACACTTGACTTGACACAGACTCTATAAATTTACACTTTACACACACTTGAAATCTAAAACAGACTTTTCGAACGGCAAACTACCCTTTACACGCCCTTGAGTCCGCAGTGCTGCTTCCTACCCGTAATCTTAGAAACATATTTTAAACGCCATCTCTCAGCAGGGAATAAAAAAGAATACAACGTTTTAATATACATTCCCGCCACAAGATTGTTTTGAATTTAGTTAGTAAACACATTATAGTATTTGAAAATAGAATATGCACTTATAAGCAATTATTAGCAAAGGGTACTTACAGATTTTTGGCTGCTTATTTTCACTGGACATTTCCAACACAAAAGCAGTACCGGTATAGTTAAAATACTTTATCACAGATCACATTACTCTAGCAGACGAAAAATTAAACAGTTGCCATTCAAACTCTACATATGACGGCGTGTTAGGGGTAACTTGCCATCAGCCTTGCTCTTAAGGGCTCGTGCAGGGTGCATCGGCTCACTTTGTGACTATTCGGACAGTTGTTCACTCGATCATGTGATTGCCAATGCAATTATCGAGTGAGTGTCAAGGGTCGACGGTGTGTGAAGTAGACTATTTGGATACAGCCAATGACTTACACGCACATCTTCTTACTCAACACATTCTATTGCTACCTTAAAAAATATCAGGAATAGTACACAAAACCTGCTTTGCTGGCCGCATGGTCTAAGGCATAGTAAGACTCAGTGCAAACAATAATAGTATAGGAACCTATCTACAAAAAGAGAAGGATTATTTAAAAAAAATTATTATGTTACAATATGGAAACTTAAATATTTTTGTCCATTTAAGGCCTATAAATTCAAAAACTAAAGCTAAGTTTCAATGATAACTAAATTAGATTTGAAATTAATTCTATGTAGGCCAAAGTTTTTTAAAAAAACTCACTTCAATTACAAAAGAAGTTTAATAATTTAAAAGTGAATATTTAAAAATAAACTCGCAACACAGTATCACAGGTATTTTAATACATAATAGCTATAATTTTGATCATTATAAGCTATCCCAACTAAACAAAACCTAACCTTCCAGGCGTCAACAACAGAGATCTATTTTTCATGATATTCTGTGACTTTGAAAGATCTTGCGCTAAAATACCATAGCCTATTCTAATTTTTTAAACTATCGAGGCGTTCAAGCACGGAAGCACATTTTTGGCCAATTTGGCATCTCCCATATCTTGCTTAAAAATGTTTTTTTTTAATTTGTTCACAGGAATAACTATTATTTTTTATATAATGTAGAGGTGTAAATTAATGGTTCACAATAATTAACAATAGAAACAAACACTGTATTAAAATGAATTTAAATCTATTGTAGACCTACTAAACAAGTAAAATTTATTAGAAAAAAGTTGTAAATTTAAAAAAAAAACTATATATATATTTTATTTTTTTATTTAGACCTACACTTAAGTTACCGTAATTTGAATGTTAAAAATAGTATCATTAGTAAATAGAGTACCAGTAATTATTATAACTATACAAAACTTTATAAACTATTTTTTAAATCTGATGACCAAGATCCTTGGATCCATATTTCGACACTTTTAACTAATAAATGTGTCCATTTGGGGTGTTTGGGTCCCTGCACCATTCTTGCCACGCTCTTTATCTTACGTACGGTACTGTATAGCATTGTTCTGACCCCATTCCTCCTTGCCAGCAAAAATAAGCAAAGCTTGATCCCCACCTCCCCTCTTAAGGTGCATACATACTACTTGAACGCCCCATATTTACAATATTAATTTTATCATATTTTGAAATTTGCTTTTGTTGTGCCTATAGATGGTAAAAATATGACCTAGAAAAAAGTTATAGGGCCTTCTATTTCCAAAGTGTCAACCACAAATCCTTTGTGATCCGCAATCTCATATAGATCTATAACATCTGAGATTTGAATTTATAGTAACTGCAAATAATTTTATCTTTCATGAAGTGTAATTTGCTTTGGATGAATTATTTTGCGCAAAGTGTAGATTTTACTTTCATTAAATTGTTAATCCGTTTAAACCCATCATGTGGCTTGGATTCCAGATGGACAGATACTTCCAGACCGATGACGAGATTATCAAACCATTCAAGAACCAAACTGCCAAAAAGTTCAAAACTGAAAAACAACCAAAACATGCAAATAAAGAAATAAATAAAAAGCGTAACAAAATATTTCCAAAAAACAAGAAGATGAGTTTTGAAGCAAAGGGTGAGGATACTAAAGTAATGGACAATAAGCAGCCGAAGTCTAAAAAAAGGAAATTCCGCGGTTCTGTCATTGTCGCCAATATGAAACGGCCGCGGAACGCAGCGGAAGGCACGGGTAGGAGGGCCCGCGTGCCGGTACCCCAGGAGAGGTTGGATTACCACAGTCGAGGGGAGAAGGTGGACATGAAGGGAGTCAGGAACTCATTCCAGAAGAAGAGACTGAGGAAACGAGAGAAGGACATCGACTTCTCGACAGAGCAGGCGGCTCGGACGGAACTGCTCCAACAGGAGGATACAGGGTGAGAAGACGTTGACCAGTTTGTCTTAATGCCGCGTCTTAGCAACTGTTCACTCTCTGTACTTACACCTGTTCAATCCCTGACCTCGCTACAAGCAAACCAGACTATGATCTTGATGTTCAATTCATGTTCCTATCAACGTTGGTTTTGGGGTATTAATCCTTCTTTTATGAAAACTAGACACTATTAAATGTTTTTAATTAGTTTTCTAATTGTCATTTAAAAAATTTGTTGTAACAAAAACACTTGTTTTGACTTTTAACTGACATATGTTAAAACGTTGCTTGAAAATGTACATTCACCTGCTTAGCAGTAGCTGCGTGGGTTAACGCGCTCCTCTCGCAGTAGATTAGACGGCCGACGATGGGGAGACCGAGGTTCGAATCTTGGTCGAGTGTACTGAGGGAGGTTTTTCTAAAATGGTTTTACACTTTCCCTCAACACAAATGCATGTACAGTTCCTATAAATATAACCTACCTGATTTCCAAAACCATTAGCCTAATTAGTAGATAAGTGTCTAACCCTAACAGATAGTAAAATGTGGTGCAATATACACAAAAAAAATTGTACAATAAATTTCTTATGACGTTATAATAAATTAGGCTCCTTTTATATGAACAAAATCAAACTTATGATTTTAAAAACGCTGATATTGAACTAGAAAGATAAACTATGAATCTAAACTTATGTGTCAAGCTTATCTACATATATGACTACATTACGAATACTAACAGGACATTTGTTGAAGGTATCTTGAGGCAGACGAAGGAGAGGTTACGACTCAGTTCACCCAGAAACAAATTGCTGCCTCCGTGGACATAACAAGCGCGTCCAAACACTTTAACCTTGATCTGCGGGAATTTGGACCTTACAGGTAAATGTTGACATAATCTTGTTTCTCTCAAGTATTGAGCCTACCATGGTTGTGTCTATATTAATTTAATCGATTAGAATATTTTTTAGGGGGGTAAAATAAATGTTTCCTTTACACTCGGAGCTCATAACCAGTAGTCCACGACTCTAAATGGGTCTGTGAATATATTTCAAGGAGTACATGAACTTGTGAGAATAACAGCCTTCACACTAATATGTCTTTAAAAAAATGTAATTCAACTTTAACTTGTTTACATTTCAAATGTGCTATCTTGCTATTTCATGCGTTAGTAAAAGAATGTGTACCCCGATTTTTGTGAAAGGAGAGTAGGAAAATCATCCTCATTACACCTGACCGAGATTCAAATCTTGGATCTCCTCGTCATCGATAGTTCAGTCTATCGCTAGTGATGCCTTAGAACCAACCATCCAACCACTTAAACAAGTCACACTATTGTTAAATTGTGTGTCAGTTAATGGTAAGTTGACTGTCTGGGCTCTGGTTGATGTGTTTAGTGTAAGTCACGAGTACCGGGCAAATTGGCAACAAAGAGAACCTTGTTTGCAGGATGAACTACAGTCGCAATGGACGCTATTTGCTGCTTGGCGGTAAAAGGGGGCATGTGGCAGCCCTGGACTGGGTCACCAAGAAACTTTACTGCGAGATTAACGTCATGGAGGAGGTTTTCGATGTCAGGCAAGTGGGGCATACACATTTTTTTTATAGGGGTTTGGGAAGCTTCAAAACTTCAACCGAAATGGATCCCAGTTTTGGATTTGATGGAACTAAGTTCAAAATTTGAATATAAAAGGTTAAACATTTGAATAATTTAACTTTCTAAAGAAGTTGTCATTTTTTACTTGACCATTGAAACTTGAGAATTTCATAATATTGAAACTCATGATTATTTGGACACATCTTATTTGTTACTGTCTCTCGACCTCTAGGAGAGAGAAGTATTGTGATCGTCAAAAAAATATATATATATCAAACTCGAGAATTTGATAAATGTCGACATTTCGTGAACCCCTGAAAAAGTGGTTTTCCTGATGCCGTCTGTCCATATTTTGGACTAAAGCTGAAACAATTATGCCAGTAGGTATAAAATTTGGCATATCTAGGGTTTTCATAAGGTTTTCCCGAAGAGATTTTGGAAACCCTAACCCTAACCCTAAAATTAAGGGTAGTTTACTGAAGGGCAAAAAAAAAAAAATCTCAAAACCAGCACAAATGATTTGATTAGATTTTGTATCTAGATACTATTTAAGATTACAAACAAAATGGAAATTCTCGTTTTCTTATAAAATGACTTTAATGGTACTTTATATGGGCAGAAATTTCCCATTTTTACACATCCCTGCAAATATTTGAGATACGAAAATGACGATCTTTTAATTTAAATATATTCTCATAAAACCATTAGTTTCTGAGCTTTAAACATATATATATGTGTATATAAAACGGTGTATATCATATAATTTATGCCTTTTGGTAAAGGGTTTCTGTAAAAATGTATATTATTTTGTTTCACAACTCTTACAAGCTTTTAGTAATAAAGTCCCTATTTAAAATGAAAATGGAAGAAACTCTGTTCAATGGAATGTACCAATTATATTTGTATTGGACTCAAATCATCATCATCATCTTTTACTGCTTTCAGACTGTGGCTTGTTCAGTTTTGTAAAACTGCTCAGTCTTGGTCTCTCTTTCCATCATTCCTTCTCCCTTGCTCTTGTCCATTCTTCTCCTCTTAAACACTTGCTACCACCTGTTCCTCCCATCTCATTCCTTGTCTCCCTAGTGGTCTCTTTTAAACATACGTTAGTTCCATCGTTCTTCTTGGATTCCTTTCCGTTTCCATCCTCATTACATGTCCATACCATCTCACCCTTCCTTTACTATCTCATTTACTCCCTGTACTCCTACTCTCCCCCAGATAACTTCATTCCTAATCCTGTTTCTCCTGGTGACAGCTAACATGCTTTCCTAGTCTCTCTTACATTCACTGTCCATGTTTCTGCTGTATATGTGACAATGGGTACAAAGTACGCCCTGTACAATACTTCCTTACACTTCAAGGGGACTTCCCTTCTCCATAGCAGGTCTCTTACACAACTATAGAACAACTCTCCATAGCAGGTCTCTTACACACCTATAGAACAACTCTCCATAGCAGGTCTTTTACACACCTATAGAACAACTCTCCATAACAGATCTCTTACACACCTGTTGAACAACTTTCCCTGCTGTCCTCTTCTCATTAAATCCTCTTTACTTCCACCTTTCTCCTCATTCACGCTTCCAAGTTATTTTATATTCTCTAATTTTCTCATCTCTGTTCCATCCAACATTTCTAAGTATTATTAACTTCCTTACCATTACCAGTACTTCACACTTGGCCGTGCTAAATTTCACTCCACACTCTTTCATGTCCTCATTCTATTCTTGTTGTTGTTCCTGTACTTCCTCTTCCTTCTCCTCCTCGTACCATCCAGTCATCAGCAAACATCACAGCTTTCATTCTTTCCTCCCCAAGTTTTCCTGACCCTTTGTTCAGTACCATTTCCATTATCAATATAAAGAGTAATGGTGAGAGGGCACTCACTCCACTGCTTGACTCACTTTCTTAAATTAAACCACTCCGTCCGTCCCTTTTATCACACAACTCACATGGTCATTGTACATTCTCTCTACTCGGCGTGTCACTCCTCTTTCTAATCCATATCCCTCCATTGCTTGATATACCTTCCTTCTATCAACGTTGTCATGCAGCTTTCCCACATCCATGAACGCCATTAGCACGTCCTCTCCATCTCCGTCAGTTGCCTAATTGAAAATATAAATCTCTTGTTGACCTCTTCTCTCTGAATTCATGTTGCCCCTACCGCCACCTCCCCTTTATCAATCAAAATATATATCATATAGCCTAGTATTTGATTCACATACTGTGGCTTCACATGTTCACCAAAAAACTCGCGCATAACAGAAACGTAGTCACATGACGAGCTCTAAACCAATCACAAGATTTCTGCCTTATCGGCACAAGCTGTTCTGCTAAAGTTCAACTAATCTCTACTTCGTCCGATCTGCCTGAGATGTTTGGCACAGGAGAACCAATTAAATATCAGAATCAACCATCTCAATTCATTGTGCATGCGCATTTGACAACACATTCTACGATCTGCCTGAGATGTTTGGCACAGGAGAACCAATTAAATATCACAATCAACCATCTCAATTCATTGTGCATGCGCATTTGACAACACATTCTCTCTACAGCCAGAAGGGAGCAGTCAGCTTCCTTGGCAGTTGTGAGGAGATTTGAAATAACCCATCAATAGCTTTATCGTGTTTATCGATGTATGGGATTGTGCCACGATACAACACTATAATTTGAAAACATCCATCAGTAGAATGATCTAAAATATATGTTTATCTACTACAAAATAAAATATGTTGATAATCAGCTGTTTTAAGTTAGTGTTGCAATGCATCATGGGTCAACACACAGCGAGTGAATTGCTATGCCACTCAAGCAGATTATACTTTCTATTTTCGGCGAACGTGTGAACCAAGCTTTAGGCTTAACTTTCTTATATACTTTTTGAATTGCCGATAGAAACTAGTTGTTGAAATGTTGTATTCCTATCATTGATCGAGACCTATAAGTCGCAATTTTTCTATCTTTGTCGCTAGATGGCTCCACATTGAGACAATGTTTGCCGTCGCACAGAAAGAGTGGGTGTACATCTATGACAATCAAGGGATTGAGCTGCATTGTCTGAAGAAACTCAACAGAATCCTCAGGATGGAGTTCCTGCCTTACCATTTCCTGCTCGCCACAGCCGTGAGTATTAACATTGCTCTCAGATTGACTCTCAGTAGGTGGTAAGGCGAATAGGGATGTCAATACTACAATTATTACTCCACTTTCTAAAGAATCGAGAACTTTTCTTTTACCCACTTCTGTATTTGAATGTTTTAAAGCCTCACTCTCGCAATAGACTGAACTGGTTATGATGTGGAGTTTGGGGTTTGAGCCTCAATTAAGTATTTTTAATTAATGGCTTATCACTCTACCTTCATACAAATGCGGGTACACTTTCTATAAATATAACCTTCCTAATCCCTAGAACCATTAGCGTGATTGGTACATAAGTGTATAACCCAAATGGGTAGTAAGACACAGTGGTGAAAACCCTTAATACAAATACAATGATTTTTGATAGTTCAAGTCAGTGTTCTGGTATCCAAACAAAGCATCAATATTCAGAATTGTGATCGTTATTTCCCCGTTCCACTTTGGTACCGGAAAGTTGTAGAGGTACTCGGGTATGCTGCTGTAGGTTGAGTGTAGTTGTGTTTTCACCCACATTATTCCTGGTATCTTGTCACCAAAGTGTGCTGCTCTAGGTTAAGCGTAGGTCTGTGGTTGCAGAGTGATGCCGGCTACCTGAGCTGGTTGGATATCTCTATCGGTGAGATCGTCTCCAACTACAACACAAAGATGGGCAGACTCAATGTGATGACCCAGAACCCTTACAACGCCGTCCTCTGCCTCGGACATTCCAAAGGTCAGCCATGTTGGTTCCTTGTCTCGATAGACAGTTGCTGTCTCTGTGTCTGCACGCTTCAGACATAATACAGGAAATTATGTTTAGTATTGTGTCCTATTAACTAAACAATACGGCCCGCTTCGGTGACTGCAAAGTCTTAACCCGCCAATCTCACAGTAGACTTGACTGCCGATGATGGGGAGATCAAGGTTCGAATCTATGCCGAGTGTAGTGAGGGTGGTTTTTCCAAAAATGGTTTTCCACTCACCGTCCACACAAGCGCGGGCACTTCCTATAAATATAACCTTCCTAATCTATAAAACCATTAGTATAATTAGTACATAGGTGTGTATCCCAAACAAGGGGTAAGATATCATGCTAAAAAAAAATAAAAAATGATAGGGTTGTGTTAACGTTTGAAAACTTCAACTTCGCTACAAAAATTTATAATCTTCAACTCTCTTAAAAAAATATTTTGACTTAAGAAATTACAACACTTGGCCAGTAAAAATACTTAAAGCTAAGATAGTCAATTTATGTTCATTTGTTGCCATTTTGAGCTGTTATGTGTACTTGTTGTTTACCATAAAAGGGAGCAAGCTTTCCTTGACTGACTACATTATTATTATTATTATTATTATTATTATTATTATTATTATTATTATTATTATTATTATTATTATTATTATTATTATTATTATTATTATTATTATTATTATTAT
>CABFWB010001407.1:75238-160792 GCA_902151455.1 Timema bartmani
CACCTGATCTTCTCAAGTCTTCTCCAACGCCACATTTCAAATCTCTCCAAGTATATCTTTTCAATCTTCCTAAGAGCCCAATTTTCTATTCCATACAGCACGGTGCTCCAAATGTAGTCCCTATCGTTTCATCAGTTTCTTCCTGAGTTACAAACTCAACTTGCTGGTCAGCAGTAACCTCTTCTTGTTGAAAGCTTCCTTGGCCATGACGTTCCTCGACCTAATTTCCTTGGTGTAGGTCTATCTAATAGGGGAAGCAAGCAAAGTAAGCTTTTTACCATTCAAGGTAATAAATGTGGACATTACAGATTAAGTTTCACTAAGGGAGTGTGAAGCTCTAAAACTTTAGAAAACCAGTAGCTAAGAATTTTTGTGAGGGGCTTAGCCCTTGTAATCCTCTCCTTGCGCCATTTTAACCAGTGACTGTTTTGTTGGACAGGTATCGTGACGATGTGGACCCCCAACATGAGAGAGCCAGTGGCCAAGATGCTGTGTCATCCTCAGCCTGTCCAGGCCGTTGCTGTCGACTCTGTGGGGACGTAAGTGATTGCAACATGGGTCACGTATTCTTTTTTGAGCCGCCAGCAACCCTGTGTAAAACATTTCAAAAAAAGGTGGGCTCAAGTGTATTTGAAACACAAGGATTTGAGAAAATTTCTGATTTGAAGTGGTCTGGTGATTTTAGTAAAATTCCTCCATACCTCTGTACTTCCATAAACCTTTACCCTTTATTTCTTTCCATTCTTCTCCTCTCACTCGCACACTGTTATATTTTCCTCCCCTCTCTTACTTGCTCTTCTTTGCGGTATTTTTCCTGTTTGGAGCCGAAGTTTTTGAAGCTTTGCAAACTCCTATATTTTATTATATGGGGTTTGGTTGTTAATTTTTCTAGACAATCATGACCGCTAAATCGGCAATCAGCTGAATAAGAAAAGAAAAATTTTTGTGAAATAGTATGAAGACAATAACACTAAATATTTTGTAAAACAACATGAATAGCCAACATAAATAATTTGATATGAAATTATTTCTTTTAGCACTGTATCTTACTAACCATTCGGGTTATACACTTATGTATTAATTACGCTAATTGTTTTAGGGTTTAGGAAGGTTATATTTATGAGAAGTGTACCCGCATTTGTGAGGAGGGAGGGTGGGAAACTATTTTGGGGGTGGAAACTTCAGAACACTCGACTGAGATACTAACCTCAATATCCCTGTCATTGTCAGTCTAGTCTACTGCGAGAGTAGCGTGCTAGACTACGTGGCCGCCGAAGTGGGTGACATGAAATTAAATGTGTCACTCGAACAGTTCACCAATAGTAACTTCCATTGTCTTTTTTAGCTACAGGTAAGCAATTAAAATAAGATAAACATAACAATGAAATTAAAATAAATTCATGAGATAGTAGAGTAAACAAATGGTACAATACAATCGCACAAACTTTCTCATATTTTGTAAGTATTATAGCTTCAAGGATAATTTTCAAAAATAGGTTTTGAGTAAACTATCCTTAGGTATGTTTTCCTCATCAAAACAAACATATCATCTTGTTACTAACTATAAATACTCCTCAGTAATACATTTTAAACCAAATTGTTCAAATATGGCTATTTAACAAAATTTAAATTCTCAAAAATAAATTATTTGTAAACTACCCAAAATTATTTATCATGTTATTATGAAAAACTAATAATTTGAATTCAATTTTCAAGATCAATTTCAAAAAGATTAAAATCCTATATCATTCATCTTAGCTAAATAACCCTTAAATTAATTTATTTTAGATAAATAAAGATACACTAATATTGATAATGCAAAATAGTCCCCCGTTTTCAATTTTGAACCTAATCATTAGAGCCATTTTCAAAAAAAATCTAGCGTTACAAAACTCAGTGACTAGTTAACTACTATTACTAAATGATTGTTTTAGAAAAACAAATATATATATATATAATTATATATAATGCAAAACGCTTAATAACTACCCATTTTGAACCAAATTACTGATGAAGCCAACTTTTAAAATATTAATATTTCCAAAAAATGTCATCAGTAAACTACTAGCTGAATTTCACCCCCAAAAACAAGTACACATCTTTATTTGTCATCCTCATGCTTATACTCCATTCACGGTAGGAATTACTCTCTGAAAGGTCTTTTTTCCTACCAAAATCCTACTATATAATAGCTTTTTGGTAGTGAAAAAGGCCTTTCAGAAAACAATTCCTACGATGAACAGACTTTAATAAGGTGGACTGGATAGAACTAGGTCAAGATATCAATATGTGGCATACTTTAGTAAGTGCGGCAATGAACTCGAGTTCCCAATACCATAGAGTAGGTAAGTATTAGAAAGTAATAAACATTGATTAATCACATTTAAAAAACAATATATTATCAGGATTAAAGTAGTTTTGTTTATTTTGCTATTCAATAGCAAAAAAGTTAGTAACCCAAACGGGTAGTAAAACTTGGTGATAGAAAAAAATACCAAAATGAAAAGTTTCTTGGTAAAGTATTTTGTATGAAATATGAGTAGTATTGTGTTCTCTAACAGATAATGCTGCTTTAAATAACTATTGTGAAGTTTTTTCAATTTGTTTTAGCATTCTTTTGCGCTTTTAGTTTTTAAGCGTTTCAATGACAGACTTATGTCAATATTACCCAACCTAACAAAACAGAACCTTCAATTTGTAGATACATGAAAGGTTAGGCTTCACTCTCGCAAGAGACTGAACTTTCGATGACGGGGAGATCGGGGTTTGAATTCTAGTCATAACTACTTTTGTACTTTTCCAAATGCCTTGTGTACTTAAATTTATTCATTATTTACTGTTGATACAGTTAATAGCTTATATATTAGAGTGACCCACGATGCTTCAAAGACATATTCCCTGGCCTAAATTCCAATTTTGGAATCTATGCGTAGGTCTATATCTCCCCCCTGGCCTCCATGTCTAAAGACCTGTCCGGGCTATACACAATTAATACTCAAATGGTGTGTAAATAGGGTGAAGGTAGAGTTTAGAGAAACTACATATATTTTTGTGGAGGAAGAGTGATAATCCGTTTAGGAAAAGAGACTCATTAAATCCTCCCGGGATTTGACTGTTGACCTTGCTGTAAACAGTAAATCACACTAGAGGAGCTTGACATTCACTCCGCATACCCAATGATGCGTATGATGAGTCCCACTATAATAGAATGCTGATAGTTCTGTCAACACTGTGGGCTGACTGAGCAGCCGAAGACAAAGTATAACTTCATTAGTTTCTTCTGATACTGTAAATTATGGGTTAGCACTGATGCGACTCTTTACTTTATCACGATCATCAGGTGTGTATCTATAGACACAACCCCACTGTGTGTCCTAGATACTATCATCAGGTGTATATCTATAGACACAACCCACCTGTGTGTCCTAGATACTATCATCAGGTGTATATCTGTAGAAACAACCCACCTGTGTGTCCTAGATATATGGCCACAGCATCTTCAGGCTCCAGGCTCAAGATCTGGGATGTCCGGATGTTGAGTGGACCACTGCAAGATTACAAACTCCGTGGGGCTCCGTCCAGTCTTTCGTTTAGTCAGCGAGGGATGTTGGCTGTGGGCGCGGGTAACATGGTGGAGGTAATAAGCTTTCAGGTTATCATGTACTCTCAAAACTATTACTATATGGGCTCCACTAAGTGTGCGTATCACAGATTTTCAAATCTAATATATATGTATATATATTTGATTACTAACTCGACTGTAACATTTCAAAATTAAAATATTTAGATTCTAAATGTAATATTTGATATGGAAATATTATTCTAAATTACATCTCTTTATTAATCGAGTCGGACAATATTAATATGAATAAACTTTGTTCCACTAATGACTAGAACTAAAATTATCTCTTTAATGAAAACCTCTTTTTACTTTTCAAGGTAGTTTGTAATATATATTTGGAAGAAGGTACAAGAAAGTTGGATAGAAATACATAAAAGGAACGAACACAATGTGGCTTTTACAATGGAAAGAAGAACACAGTTCACACTTTACATTGCTGGCACTGGACAAAGAGGTAATGGTTGCCTCTTAAAGAAATGAAACTTCATCACCGCCCATTCCCCTGAACTAGGTTTCATTCTATCAGAACTCATCAGGGAGGAGTGTGAAATGCACAACATAACTTCCTAAAAGAGGAAACAAAAAAACCCCTCTTTGTCCAGTAGCAACAGTGTAAAGTGTGAACTTTGTTCTTCTTCTTTTCATTGTAAACCCATATTGTGTTCGTTCCCCTTTTAAATGTTTTCCATCCACCTTTCCTGTACAGTCTTCCTAATGCATAGAATTAAAATTTGCAAGTTGATATCTCAAGTCAAATATTGGATTCACGCTAACTTATTTAAAATGTTAAATTATTCAAATGTTTGACTTTTGAATTCAAATTTTTAAATAAATTCCACCCAATCTGGATCTGGGAGTTGTTTATATCTGAAATTTTGAATTCAATACAAATCTTCAAAATATCAGAATTTGGAATTTAGAATTAAACTTGCTTTGCTCGTTGGGAGCTCTGCCCCCAAACCCCCAGTGTCTTTTCTTTGCAAGGGGATGTAAACTAATGTAATTCCAGCGTTGTTTTGAAATTAAAAATGTGTGGAAAATGTGCAAAATTTACCTAAAATCCAAAAATCTAGCTCTATCTAAGGTATAACCGATGGAGATATGACAAAAAGTAATAGGACCAAACTTGTGGATCTCGACACTGCTGTTGCAATCTGTTTTTTGATAGGTTTTACCATTTAACCACAAGAGACCTCCAAAGAAAGATCCGCACCAACTTTAAAGTTGCTCCGACATTTTGAATTTTTTTCAGGGGTTAAAAATTAAATTTTTTACTTTTTGGAATTTTCTCGTTGGTTACAGGTTAGAAGCTATAAGTTTGCCAAATTTTAAATTTCTAGCTCATCTGGAAGTGGGTAAACATTAATGTCAGTGAGTGAGTGAGTGAGTGAGTGAGTGAGTGAGTGAGTGAGTGAGTCAGCCATATGGCTTTATAGTAGTATAATACAAATTCAACGAGATTAAGATTCGGATTTGAAATCTCTAAGCTTAACACAGTCTTAATATAAGATAGTCTCTATGCACTATTTAAATATTTATAGTAACTAGAAGATAAAAACAGTACTTGTCTAATTTGATACATTTCCATTCCACTCTTTTTTTTTTTTAAGAAAACACCTTGAAGTTTTTAATGTACCTAATGAAGTTATGATTTCGAGACGAGATTGAGAGTTATTTTGAGTCCTCCTCATCCAGTGGCTACATGGCAACTGTTGCTTGGGTGCAGGTATATCGAGATTGCTGCAAGCAGGCAACAGAGAGGCCCTACTTGAGGCACAATATGGCCAGGCCTGTGGGCAACTTGCAGTTCTGTGCCTTCGAGGACGTGCTGGGTGTTGCCACGGGCACAGGGTTTACCAGTCTTCTGATCCCAGGTCAGTCAAACTTGTAATCTCTGAGTGCTCAGCCCTCCAAACTTTATATAACATTGTTAAATAACTTTTGTGGAACCTGCTTAAGTGGCCGCACAGTCTAATGCGCTACTCTCTCAGTAGACTAGACTGCCGATGAACAGGAGATTGGGGTTTGAATCTCAGTCGGGTGTTTTTTCCTAAATGGTTTTCCACTCTCTCTCCATGAAAACATGGGTACACTTTCTATAAATAAAACCTTCCTTATCCCTAAAACTATTAACGTAATTAGTACATAAGCATATAACCTGAATGGGTAGTAAGATACATTTCTAAAAAAAACTTAAGTGGAGTATTTTGTTTGGCCCATTTTTATTCTATGTAGCTCTTTATTTTAATTTTATTTTTTGTATGTTTCCCACTGTTCTCGATGTTAAGGGAGATTATTGTTCTTTTTGTCAGTAATACACCAGTCGTTATAAGAGTCGAGTGTGTGTAGGCTAAAATGGATGCACACAAGGCCGCACTTCTGACAGGACTATCACGGTGAACAGATTTATTTGATTGCCAAACCCTTCTTCACCTTTGACAAGACTTGTATTAATCACAACTTGTGAATGTGTGGAATGCCAGGCCTCCACCGTGGTTCGGATCCCACGTTAAACTGTAGGTCCTCCATTCCATCTCACAATCACCCTATCATTACACATTAGCGTAAGTGCGTACAACCCAAATGGGTAGTAAGACGCGGTGCTAATAATAATAATCACACTGAATAGGTTGTCATACACCTTCAAATCATTTACTTGTGGTGTTTTAAATCAAATTTGTGTTGAGTATTTTACAATGCAAAGTCTTAGAATCCAATCATAAAATATTTATAAAAAAAATTATAATCACTTTATGAACATTAAAAAATAATGTAATCAATAGACCTAACTTCAAAAGGTTGAATAACACATACTATTGACTAGTCACCATGGCAACGTGTACTTTAACTCTCAGATAATAGTTATCGGGTACGTAAATCTTCTGATAAAAAATGTGATGAATAAATACATTTTATCGGGCAGACATAAGACACAGTTTTAACTTATCGGTGTGATAAAAATATTTATCCACAAGATTATTATTTATCCAGTAGTCATATAACCGGCCCTAAGATGTATAGCTATGCGACATAAAATATATTCTTTCAGCAAATAAAGTTAATTTATAATATACAAACTTCGATTTGTCTTTGGGACCATTACATGTAATTTGGTTCGACTTTGACCTAAAAATAATTTAATTACAATATGCTATAGTAACACAATTTATCAACATAAGTTTGATTCACACGTGAGCCGAAAATAGATAGCAGAATCTTCTTGAGTGGCGAAGCAACTCACACGCTGTATGTTGACCCATAATGCATTGCAACGCTAACTTAAAATAGTTGATTACTAACATATTTTATTTTATAGTGGCTATGCATATATTTTAGATCATTCTATCAATGGATGTTTTCAAATTATAACGCTGTGTCGTGGCACAATCCATTACATTGATACACACACTTTACATTAACGAGTTATTTCAAATCTCCACATAAAGGTTAACGAAGTTGTATGTTAGCTTCTGGCTGTAGAGCGCATCCTTTGTCAAATGCACACACGCACTGATTTGAGATTGTTAGATCTGAGATTTGATTGATTCTCCTGTGCCAAACATCTCAGGCAGAGCAGACAAATTAGAGATAAGTTAAACTTCAGCAGAACAGCTCGCGCCAATTAAGCGGAAATCTTGTGATTGGCTTAGATCTCGTCACTTGACTATGTTTCTGTTCTGCGCTAGTTTTTTGGCGAGCGTGTGAATCCACAGCTAGGATAAAATCTGATAAACATTTTGATGGTCGTATTTAGTGTCTCCTATATAAAAATGCACAAGAATCCTTTACACACCCCTACGACCCATCAATCGTGCCTATAGGATTGCAGTTGTTGATAATTAGGATTGTTCCAGGATGCGCTGAACCTAACTTTGATGCCCTGGAGAACAACCCGTACCAGACGAAGTCTCAAAGGAGGGAGTCAGAAGTGAAGGCTCTCCTTGAAAAGGTCAGTACTACCAAACACGCGCAACATAATGTCTACTGAACTAGTTGATATAATATATAACAATGTAGAGGCTAAGCATATAACCTGAACGGGTAGTAAGACATGGTGCTATTATTATTATTATTACTATTATTATTATCATCTAATTTTTGAAGAAATGCACCATCATTTTCATGGTGATATAATTAGGGAAAGAATCGTTTATCTGACATGGTATCGAAACTGGTGTTACTGTATCAAAGTCGAGGACACTAGCTTATTGTGATGTACAGGGAGTACATGAGATAGCAGAGGAAGTAAGACTGTGATGGTATGGTCATGTAATGAGGAGGAAAAAAGAGAGGATGCCGAAGAAAATGCTGGAAATGAAATATGTGGGGAAAAGTCCACAGGAGAGGCCAAGAAAGAGATGGGAGAAGCAGATAACAGAAAGTGTTTAAGTGAGAGGAGAGTGATGGAAAGAATTAAAGGAGGAAAAATGGTGGAAGGACAGAGGAAGATGGAGGCATATTACTAAACTGATCTGGCTATTGGCTGGAAACAGTTTAATGATGAGTTGTGATTTAAATTTTCTGTTTACAGATCCAACCTGAGTTGATAACGTTGGATCCAGCAGCGATAACAGAGATTGATGTCCCAACGCTAAAAGATAAAGTTGAGGCGAAGAAAAAATTACTGGTGAGTATCAAGAAAATTAGAAACTCTGTGCGATTACGTTTACTCATAGTAATAATATATTAATTCATATCTGTTAGTGAGTTTGTTTTAAATACAACTAGTTACATGAATCAGTTTTCTTCGAGAGGCAGTCTTTAGCCAGTGGCAGCAGTGTAAAGCCTAAACTGTGTTCTTTTTATTTTAAAATCCATATTATATTTGTTCCCTTTTATTTGTTCCGGTCCATACATCCTATACCTTCTTAATATTATAAAGGAATATGTGAAGGTCTTAAAACCTTGACTACGCTTAGAATTTTTGTGAATCACACATTTTGTTCTATTATATGCATCACAAGTTAATATTCACACAACAAAAAAATAAAATTATTTACATGAATATTGCGAAAGTAACTTAATTTATCAGCTTTGGACGAAATATATTAATCAAGTTTGCAATATAAAGTTCTTTAATGGATAATTTAATACTTAAAATTTTTTTCTCAACATTAAAATTTTTAACATTGATTTTGTTTCAAGAATATTTCATAAAATTGAATTCGACTTGGGTTCGAATTAGGGGTGTGCGAAGTCCACTTTTTCAATTCAAAGCGAACTCGAATCAGAGTTCAAATATTTTATTTTATTCTTGAAAAATTATTATTTATTGTTTATTTTCCAGTTTCTGAAGCCCGCTAAGATTGACTACGAACCCCGCAACAAAGGCAAACAAAAGAAAGGCACGGCCAAAGTTGTTAAAACAAAGAAGATCTTGCATGAGCACAGCAGGAGGGTAAGTTTTCCTCTGACCACATAGCTCAGTGATATCAGCGCATAGCTCGGTGATATCAGCACATAGCTCGGTGATATCGGTGCATAGCTCGGTGATATCAGCACATAGCTCGGTGATATCAGCGCATGGCTCAGTGATATCGGTGCATAGCTCAGTGATATCAGCATATAGTTCAGTGATATCGGTGCATATCTCAGTGATAGCATCACATGGACATAAAAAATAGTCCAGTGATATCCTTCTAATTGATATAAAAATGAGTTGTCTTTTACTCTTTCATGTAAAAACCACAAAACTGATTATGATGAAATTTCTCACGGACACAACTCGAACATCTAATTAACTTAAAAGCTAATTTAAACTTACACCCACCATTTTGTATCAAAAGACTACTTTTTGAGCTTTTTATCAGCTTCTGCTTATCAGATTTTTATCGGACCAATTTTAAAGGTTCCTAGATACAAACACGTATTATAAAATACATCCCGCATAAGGAATGGGTAATTAGCTAGTACTAAATACAGTTGTCAAAAGCAGGTAGGGAAGGCTGGCGTTCCATGTTACTCTCTAGCACAAACAAACAATTAGTTATTGCAATGCTGAGAGCAAAATATTGTTTTCTTGCTATCCAAGCAAGCAACTGCTAAGAACAAAGATTTCTATTGTTGTGAAAATACGTGTGTATATTTATTGTTTTAGTATCGTCGATTTGCATTTTAATCAATAAAATTGACTATTTATTTATATTTTTAAAAACCCAACTAGTTGATTTTGTGAAAAGATTCTATTTTGTTTTATTTCACAAATGCTACCATGAACTTTAAATATATTTTGATAGTCATATCACTAGGTATAAGTCAGTAGAAACATGGATTTTGAGATTTCTGTGTCTCTAATCATTTTACAATTCTTGTTCCAGGAGTTTGTGAAAACCATGAAGAACGTTAGAAACAAACTTGTTGAGAGTGTCGAAGAGACTCCAACCAACAATAAACCTGTCGGCGTTCTCGACAGGTTCAAACCCAAGAAAACAGTCAAACAATCTTGACAACATTTTGTAATATTTTAATGGTATGAAAATATCAAAAATAAAATTTTGAAAAGCATTTGTTATTTTTATTTCATGATTGGGTATACTTGTTTATTTCACTTGGTGCGTGCTATGTGTAATTTTTTTTACTTTAAATTTATTGTATTCACTTTCTAAACTCAAAGGCTATCTTTAGAGTTGGTTTGGATTCATCTTTGAGGGGAGCTGAAAGAGTACAGAAGGTAAAATATCTTGGAAGTGGGAATGAGACGAAAGGTGGAAGTAGAGCGGATGTAATGAACAGGACAGCAGGGAGAATGGTTCTGTTGGTGTGTAAGAGACTTGCTATGGAGAGTGGTTCTATTGGTGTGTAAGAGACTTGATATGGAGAAGAGAAGTGACCTTGAAGTGTAAGGCAGTACTGTACAGGGCGTACTTTGTACCCATTGTTACACACATAGCAGAAACATGGACATGTAAGAGAGGCCAGAAAAGTGGAGGATATGGGAACGAAGTTTGTGAGGAGCATGTAATGAGAGAAATAAGATTAGGAATTAAGTTATCCGAAAAAGAGTTGGGGTACAGGGAGTACATGAGATAGTAAAGTAAGCAAGACTGAGATGGTGTGGGCATATAATGAGGATGTAAAAAGAGAGGAAGCCGAATAAAGTGTTGTAAATGAAGTATGTAAGAAAAAGACTGCGGGGGAGGCCAAGAAAGAGATGGGAGGAGAAGAATGGTGGAAGGATAGAGGAAGATGGAAGCATTTTACTAAACAAACCTGGCCACAGGTTGGAAACGGATGATGATGTTGATGATGATGGTTTTTGTTGTGTTTTTTGTCACTACATCTCACTCGCTACCTGTTTTCTTTATTAGCATATGTACTCATTACGCTAATGTGTTAAGAATGAGGAAAGAAGGTTTTATAGTGAGATTGTCCACAGTTGCATAGAGGGGAGAGTTTGAAAACTATTTAGTAGAAATCACCCTCATTACATCCAATTGAGATTCAAACCCCAATCTCCCCACTATCCGAAATCTAGTCTATAAAGAGAGTAACTCCTTAGATCAGGGGTCTTCAACCTTTTTTAAGGTTCAAGAGCAAAAGTTTTTGTCTCTTGTTGGATCACAATACTGAACCTACAATATTACAATTGAATATTTAGTATATTATTGTGACCGCACCATAATTTGGAAGGCGTATTTGTATAATATTGTGTATTGTGAATGATAAAACGAGTGTTGCAGGTTTTGTAGAATAGAGGAGCTAACCACATGAACATTGTCGGCAATCCTTAGTAAGAAACCAGGCCGGAGGGCAGGATAAAAAGTGGTATATCCAACCAACATCGCAGTCTAGGGGTCACTCTGGTCGATTCGGTACTATACGGGCTAGGACGCCGGTTCATCAATATTTGTGGAAGAGGGCTACCACTCGAGCCTAGGGTACCGAGGTTCGAAGACCGTGTAGAGACCACTTAGGAGTGGTTATTCCTAGCAACACCTCGTTTTTTCACCAGTTTCCTAATATTCTCCAAGTTCTTTCATCCTTATATCACTAACATCACATCTGTAGTAGACAAGTAGTACTAATAAACCTCTTTGAAAACCAAGTTGAAGGTCAATCTCGAACCACACAAGTATACACAATCACCTTCCCTAACCTAGGCCACAGCACATCCTGACAGATTCTAGGCCCACATTTAGAGGTTACATACGGAGTGGGTGACAATATTCTATTTCTTTTTACGTCTCGAGTATCTCAGCTGTGATTAGCGAACGTGAACACTCCCGACTGTTTGAACGCTCCCAAAATAGTACTTTCTTCCCCTATGAAGGAAGATGTGCTACAGATTTTTGTTCGAGAAAAAGTCGTCGACTTCGGCTGGGTTTGAACCCACGAACGTCGTGTCCTGAGCCGAGCGCTTTAGGCTACCCCAAGTCCATTAAGGTCAACATTTCTTTTATCTCCCTTTCAAGGAATGAAGTTCAACACCTGAAAGAGTTATAGGGACAAATAGGATCCTCTCAATTGAAAGAGAAACAAGGTTCAAACTTTACACTGGTTCCACTGGACAAAAACGTATTGGTTGTCGATCTTTAAGAAAAACTAGTTTCTGTCCTCAGGCGAGATATTTCCTAAGCAGTAGCGTATGCATGATTGAGAAGTAGGGGGAGCTGAAGGGAGGGTTTGGAGTGAACCCCCCCCCAAACACTAGAGGAAAATCTTTTTTACCATTATATACACCTAGCAGATTTATTATTGGTATTTATTAACTTGTTATATTTTGCAATCATAAACGAGATAATCCAACAAAATAATAAATAAATAGGCCTAAATTAAAGTTGCCTTTACCGTCACATAGGCCTAATGTCACAAAACCACTGATTATTTATAGTATTTGTCTAGCCACTGTGAAACTGGGAGATTTGGAACCTGCCACAATCTTCGGGACCTAGGCCAACTTCCTAGACTGCAATAACATCAATCAGGACTACTAGGGAGGATCTACACAAGGATGTGTGACACTTCCTAGACTGCAATAACATCAATCAGGACTACTAGGGAGGATCTACACAAGGATGTGTGACACTTCCTAGACTGCAAGAATATCAATTAGAACTAATAGGGAGGATCTACACAAGGATGTGTGGGTGTGACACTTGATATTTTCTTTGCTCACAGTGTTTAACTGGTCATAACACCCATCCTGTCCCATTTTATTTTCTCTTCGGATCTGCGACAATCTTAGGGCATCCCAAAACTACAGTAGGGAGGCTCGAGCCCCCTCAACCCTACCCCCGTGGGTACACTACTGAATCCTAAGTCACATCTATCTCCACTCCAAATCAAAGGACTGGTTGTAAGACACAATAACAGTTCACACGTTTTGTGAATTTTGTGCTAATCTTAAACTCAATACACCCCTTAAAAAAAAGCCCACCCATCTTTTGACTATTTTTTTTTATTTTGTGGATTTGTTCAAAATAATTATTAATTCAAAATGTATTCTATAATAATAAAAGGAAGTGTTTGTCTGTGTGTGTTTGTTTGTGTGCGATGCCCAGCCAAATCTACGGCACGCAGAGATCTAAAAAATTTCACATAGGTGGACAAAAGGGGGCCCGAATGCACCCCGAAACCGGATTTAAAAAAATTTTAATTAGCTTTTCAATTAGGTTATTTTTAACAAATTTTTGAAGAAAATATTGTTAATCTGGTTTAGAATTACGTNATTATATAATTCTATAATTCTTATACCACATAGTGTCACGGGCAGCACGGCGGAGGGGGGCTTATATAATTCTTATACCACAGTCGGTCACGGACAACGCCGTGTGGGATTGCTAGTTTAAAATAACCGTATTTGAGCTTTTTGTAAACTTTACAAACTGTCTGGAAGAAAATAAGAGACGAAACATAGGTTTTCAATTTTTATTGAATTGATTTGGTTGTTAAAAGTGAAGCAAATTTTCGGTATAATTATATTCAATAATTATTTTTTAGAAAGTAGCTTTATATTTAAAAATTATTTTTACTTTGATCGATTACCACACTTGGTAATAGTGAATCCAATCAAAGGAAAGAAAGGGGTAGGGTTATTACCCTTATCCTAACTCCCTTATCTATGGTTATTACCTAAACAACCTGACCTCATAGTTGTACCTTGCTCTGAAAATGTCGCATATAAGTGATCAGGTTTGTATTCTTTGTTGGAAAATTCATGTTGCAATGTTGTAATACGTGGTTTTTGACAACGTGAAACGTGACGTGTACAACAGTGACTATAAAAATTGTGTTTTTATTTATTAATCTATATTATAATTTTTATGAAAAAGGTTTTGTCTTTGTAGAGAAATAAAAGTTTTATATATTTCCCAAAAATGGTTTTAATGACTATGATTGCCAGGATAACAGATGGACTGCCGTTAGCTGCCACAATGCAAGAAGATGAACAGGTTAGTGTATTTTTCTGTACAGGCCCCAAATATCAAGATATTTTGAATTAATTCTTACATGCGTCGGTGGCTGCATGGTCTTAGGCATCACGCTCTCAATAGATTGATCTACCGATGACAGCTAGATCGGGGCTCGAATCTCGGTCGGATATGCTAAGGGTGTTTTTTCTTAAATGATTTTACATTAGCGGTCTCTCCATGCAAATGCGAATACAATTTTCCCAAATCCAACCTTCCTCAACCCTAGCACATTTGTGTAATTACTATATATGTGCGTATAACCTTAACAGGTAGTAAGAGACAGGGAAATGTTCCTTAATGTCAATTCGGCATGGCCAAATTTTAAACCAAATACTCTTTTAGTACTACACATATAGACTAGGGTGAATTTGAAGGAAATGCAATAGCTTTCACATAGATAAATTATTTTTTTTAATCTCTGGTACCCAGACAGGATTGATTCCCGGCTTTGTAGTTCAGAAGTTGTTATAGAATAGGTTCGAGAGTCTTTGAAAGGAGACTTGAGTTATAGACGTTATGAACTCGCACTCCCCACGCACTTCCTATTGGAAACTATCAGCCAAATCGAACGGCAACAAGCTTTGCTACATCCTCGAGACTGTAGTGCTACTACCTACCAATTATCTTAGAAACTATGTCAGACGCCATATATCAGGCTTAGTGAAAATAAAAATCCTACAGCTTTTAATAGAAGCACCATTTTATCGTTTGTTTAAACTGTTTTTTCCATAGTTTAAAAAAAATTAAAGCATGCCAGTATACAATTTTCTACTTTCGCTGATAATAAGTGTAGAGTGATTAATCAACTTTTCGAAATAACCAACTTCTTAATATTACAAAATGTGTCTTCTTTAGCAACCAGTATAATTTAAAATGGCGGGTAACATAATTGTTGAGCTCTCGCAGACGAAAAGAGTATAATAAAACAGTTGCCAGTCAAACATTACTTTAAGGAAGTGCTGATGACATATTAGATCCATCCTTGGACTCAAGGGCGCATGAGGGGTTCATCGGCATCCTTGGTGACAATTTGGTTACGTGATTACAGACACAACTGTCAAGCATGCATATCGAGGTGACAACACACAAGTAAATAATTCAGGAACAGCCAGAATCGGCAACTAAAGTCACATCAACCCTGCTGGACCTATTTAAGTTTAAAAAAATTGCCTTTAACTAAGTTATTTTACTGTTTCATTTAACTAATTTCACCTTTCTTTTCAGTCAGGGAAGAGTGTCTTGGAGTACCAAAATCAAGCCAAAATGCTGTTCCGCAAGCTAACGGCACAAAGCCCAACACGCCTCACTATTGAAACAGGACCATATTTATTTCAGTGAGTTTATTTAAATTTTATCAACTACTTAAAAATAATTAAAATAAGGTATAAAGTATAGACTCAATTTTTAGGCTTGAAATAAGTTTTATCTCCGAGTGCTTTCTACAAATAAATTGTACTTTTTATCGCCTTCACCTGCTTTTACACCACTTGAAGGATAAGAAACCATGTCCCACTTTGGTGAACAAGTGGTTTAAAGCTCCACTCTTGTAGTAGACTGGACTGCCGATGACAAGGAGGTTGGGGTTCAAATCCTGATTGAGTGTACAGAGCGAGGGTTCCTAATATGTTTCCATTCTCCCTCCATGCAAATGCGGGTACATTTCCTTTGTTTAAAACCTTTCTTATCCATATTCCATCAGCCTAATTAGTACGTAAGCGTATAACCCAAACATGAAGGGAGACTTGGTGATAAAAGGCAAAGTACGGTATGAAAGTTCAACCTCCTTATAGGCGCTCAGAATTCAGAAATGGACAACAGGTTGAACAATACACTGACCAGGGCTGTGGCGTTGGTACATTAAGCCTTCGACTCTCACTCCTCTATTCTTCTAATGTCCATCTCCGACTCCTTAATAACTGGTTTAAATTACATTAATTAGTAATAATACACTTCGGTGGCCACAAGGTCTAACACGTTACTCTCGCATTAGATCAGATTGCCTATTACGACAGGGTGTCTACCATCAGGGAAAATCAGGGAAAACGGGAATTTGAAGTGATAGGGAAAAAACTGGAATAAGTAGGGAATTTGGTAGATTACAATTAAAATCCGGGAAAATGTGGTTTTACTCAAAATATGAAATATTATAGTAATCACTAAATTTGTAAATTATAATGTGATTCAAACTGTCGTTTTTTGTTTGTAGTTGTGTAATAGATTTTATAATTCCTAGTAAACAATGTTAATAAAAATTTTAAATAACATGTTTATTTAGATTTTGAAAACTTTTTATATTATTCAGACAAACAGGGGGGGAACATACTTTTTAGTCGGGAATTTTAGGAAATGATCAGGGGAAATCAGGGAAAAAGTCGGGAATTTCATTGGTCAAGTTGAAGTAGACACAATGTACGAGGAGATTGAGGTTCGAATCTCGCTCAAATGTACTAAGGGATGGTTTTTTCCAAAATGGTTTTTCTCTCTTTCTCCACTCAAATGCAGCTACACTCCCTATAAATATAATCTTATTAATCCCTAAAACCATTATCATAATTAGTACATAAGCGTATACAACCCGAATGGGTAGTAAGATGCCTGCAGGTGCTAAAAAAAATTAGTCTTAACAAATTTAACTCAGTAAAATGCTCTATCATACAGCTTACTTCATCTAGGAAGCTTCTTTTACATTGTAAATTATTTTTGAATAAATTGGTCATTTAAATGTTTCCCCTAGGGGTACACAAACTCCCAGTGACATACCACTAAGTTTTATTATTGTTTTTAATCAACACGGCCTAAATTAGAGGCGTGTTTGTTTAATATTGTTGTGTTCTGGATTGTGAATGACAAAATGACAACTATATGCAAGGTGTTGTGATTAGCATGTAAACAAATAGAACCTATACGCTGACAACATAAACAGGGTGTCAGCATTCCTCACAGTAAACCAGGCCAGAAGGCAGAATAAAAAGTAGTGTAACCCAGCTCACATGGCTGACTAATCAGCATTGAGTCTACGTGGGTTAGGGCGCTGGATCATCGGTACCTGTATTTTTTAGGGCTACCATTCGAGCCCAGGGTACTGGGGTTCATACCCATGTAGGGCCACCTAGAAGTCAGTCAGGCCATTGGTTAACCATTCCTTGCATACTTCGTTCTGTCACGAGCTCTAAGGTAATTCCATTTAAGTTTGTTCATATCTTTTAATATCTCTCATCAACATCACATTTTGTAATGGAGCATAGTAGTACAATAAAAAATTATAAAAGCCCAAGTCGAACATTAATTATAAACCCACACAAGCAGAACCCAATCGCTTCCCCCATCCTTGGCCACAACCCATCCTGACAGATCTAGGCCCACACATTAGGGGGTGGAGACAGTTTTATGATATGTAGTAAGTTTGTCAAAAAAGCATATTTTAATGAGCTGTAATGAAATTTTACTAGCCTTTCCCCCTTCCCCTGATACTGCTTTATTTATCTTAATACTAAAGCTAATACTAAAATGTGAAACACTCATTTGTATTTAACAAGATGACAAGTATTCAATAGGTCCACCCCCTACTCCTTATAACTTGTGTTTTTTATACTGTGGTGTAATGTAATACTGTAATGTAATGTAATACTGTAATGTAATTTTGTGTCCCTCAGCTACCTTATTGAAAACGATGTCTGTTATCTGGTACTAGCCGAGCGCAACTATTCTAAACGGCTAGCGTACTCGTACCTCGAGGATCTAGCGCAAGAGTTCCACTCTCAGTATGGTAAGAGAGTGAACAGTGTCACCAGGCCGTACACTTTTATCGAGTTTGGTACGTAGGCTATTTCATTTCATTTCTAAACAATAATATACAACCCGCTTGGACGGTCAAATAGTCTAAGATATCAGTCTAGCAATAGACTGGACTGCAGATAGAGAGAAAATCAAGGTTCAAGCCCTGGTCGAGTGTATTAAGGGTGATTTTTTTCTAAATGGTTTTCCACTCTTCCTCTGCATGAATCTGGGTACAATTGCTCTAAAGTCAACTCTTGTTTTCAACAAATTTGTGCAATGTTTTAACACCTGTTTATTTTAAATTGATGAACAACTTTGTATTTAAACTTTAATAATAAACACAAATTCATAAATATTTTATGTGTGGCATTTAATGTTCCTCTATAATCTAATTGGTCGAACTCCTCTCCATCTTTTGTCTCTGTCCACGGCAGCCAGTGGATTCGGTAGAGCCTCTCGGGATTAATTAATAATGGGTGGGGTGGAGAACTTATTCGCAATAAAGAGAGTGAATTTGATGAGGTTGATTCGAGTTAACAGACATTATATTACAAAACACTAGTTACATAATATGAAAGGAAAATAAAAAGTTAATCAACTCTTGAAGACAGACATTGTTAAAGTTGTTATAATTTAGCCACATGGTGGTCTCCATTTTCTTCCACCCTTCTATAAACACCCTAAAAGCCCACATGAAAGGAACGAGTATTGGTTAAGTACCTTTCAGTACATCTTCCTAGCTCGCGTGCTAATCGCTAAGTGTCGCGCTGCTAACACTTCCCTTGTTAATATTATCAAAAACAGACGCTACAATCGGAGGTGCTGATTGGCTAGCTGTCTGGGCCAAACCTCCCCTTTCCCCTGTGAAGCCACAGGTGCATCTCACAGCTTCCGGGTACAGATAAAATTAAATAGCACGATGCTTAGGAGTGAAAGATAAACGTAATAAATTTAGATGCCGCTAAGATTCCAACAAAGACTTTCCAAGAATGAAAACTACTAGATTTAAAAGTTAAAGGCCTAAAAATGAAGTTAATGAATTGAAATCTAATACATATATTTCTTACAACTTCGATTATGATTTGGACAACTTATAATCAAAATAAAACCCCACACTTTCTTATAATTAAACATTTTAACTGACTAATTTAGTAATATAGAGATTAAATTAGGCCTAGAAAAAAATAATACATTGTGGATGCTGAAGGCTATTTATTAAAATAGGCCTAACTGATTGGAAAACAACAATGTACTATAAGTGTAATACTCTCAGTATCTTGATAATGTTAACATGATTTCAAATAAAATTAAGAGGGGAATTTTGTAAAATGATATATAAAATGTTATTAAATGTCTTTGAATATTATAAATACTGGGCACTTGCAAGCCTCTTGCAACCAGAGTTAATTTAGTGGTTTTAAGGGTGGTATTAAACTAACAAAATAAACAATGGCGAACTAATATAATTATATAAACGAAATGGTCGAGAGCTAAGGGCCTAAAACCTCAACCACTTTACAATAAACTTTTTACTAACATGAGCTACACAAACTAATTTTCATTGTCGAAGAAAGTAATTTAGCCTAAACTGCAATTAAAAAAAGGGATGTTTATATATAAAAAAGTTATAATCTCTTGCTTTATCTGTCTTACGGATGATTTTGTATCCATTTACCCAGATATGGGTGAGTCAACTATTTCATTTGATTAGATTTAGTTTCCTAATTATTATATTTTAATTCAGTTAACTATAAATGTAGTGATTCAACTTTGTAAATTTAAAAGTTAGCAATTTAATTAAACAACAATTTGAAGTTAGATTAAAAAATAATTTGGCCTATTAAGATCAGAATATAATGTTGATTATGTTTATATATACCTATTTCTCACTCTACTAAGATATCAACCTGGTAACACCCACTTCGGTGGCCGCGTGGTCTAACACGCTACTCTTGGAGTAGGCTAGACTGCCGATAATGGGGAGATCAATGTTCGAATCTTGGTTGGGTGTACTGAGTGTGGTTTTCCCCACTCACACGTAAATGTGGGTACACTTCCTACTAATATGACCTTCCTAATCCTTAGAAACCATCAGCGTAATTAGAACATACATAAGCGGATAACCTGAAAGGGTAGTAAGACGCGGTGCTAAAAAGAAACTTAATAACATTTTAAGTGGTTGTCATAATCTGGGAGCTAAGATTACTATTTTTATATTTTTAAGAGATTCCCATTTGGGGAACATGATTGGATGGGAAATTAAAAGACAAAAGAAAGAAGGGCGATGTTTGATTTTGCATATTAAACTAGAATTGTCACAATTTCTATTTTTACAATTCTTGATTCCGATTAATTTATTTATATATATTCTACTGTAATATGTTTGTAAAAGAACTAAAAAGTGTAAATAGTAAAAAATGAATATGACCATGTTGGATTTGCATAAGATCATTAGAACATAAAGGTCTTGTTGAGTGTATTTACTATTTACCATTAATAAACGGAAACGGCAAATAATATATAAAGAATCACAATGAACAATAACCCAATTCTCAATATTGCCATTTTGTTTGGTTACCAGAACATTCATTTCCTAGGATTTGAGGACAAAAACTCAAGGTATTGAAAATTATGTCATTTAGATCGATTCTTGATTCTCCTGATATCAATAAGTCAAGGATAGGTATAAAGGAGTTGAATTTGACATCCTAAATATAAATCATGATTATTGAAAACGGGAACAAGCCTAGCGTGGTATGTTGGTTTAAAAGATATCAGCAGCTGTGTTTCTATTTTGTGCCAAATTAAACCCCATTCTTTCTATCGTCTACACTTGCTCATTTTTACAAACTTGATACAGTATTTTATTCGATTAAAGGTTTAAAATGAAAACCTCAACTTGAAGTAGCTTCACAATGAAGTCTTGTTCTTGTCACATTCACTTTGCAGATACATACATCCAGAAAGCCAAGAAGATATTCACAGACTCTCGTGCACGCCGTAACCTGTCTGCGCTCAACACGGAACTGCAGGACGTTCAGAGGATAATGGTGCAGAATATCGACGATGTCCTACAGAGGGGAGTTGTATTGTCGGGTGAGTTATCATGCAAGAATTAAAAAAACTATTAAGATTTAATTAGTAAGTCTTAGTGCCACAGTGTTGGTTATTAGCGACTCAGACTATTATAATTGGGAAGTGAATCCTATAGTTCTTAAGGTTATGAGAACATATCAAATTTGAGATTCGAAAAAATATACAAATTAAATTATTTTTAAAATTCTGTATTAGAATTTGTCTATATAAATAATAATAATAACTTTTACTTTACATCCATTACTGTTTCCAGCCTATGGTCAGTTTTAATTCAAGCCATATATTTCCGTTACCAATTTGCTAGGCCTGTCGTAGCTGCATATACCTTATAATCAAGATTAGGACAGGCACAACATCCAGTCCCCGGCTGTTAATTCATAACTGGGAAAGGGTAAACCCATATTTGTATCAATGATAAATGTTTCCAGTCACACTGGGAATCGGACTCGGGATCCTTAGTTCAGTAGACAGACACGCTACCAACTTAGATAAGGTGTTGGATGATAAATAATAACCGATAATTTAATTATAAAATAATAAAAAAGGTGCATAAGAGTCTTGCTATGGAGAATAGAACTCCCCTTGAAGTGTAAGGAAGTATTGTACAGGTGTACTTTGTATCCATTGTCACATATGCAGCAGAAACATGGACAATGAATGTAAGAGGGACCAGGAAAGTGGAGGTCTTGGGAATGAAGTTTGTGAGAAACAAGATTAGGAATGAAGTTATCAGGGAAAGAGTTGGAGTACATGAGATGGTAGAGAGATGGGAGGAGCAGATAACAGAAAGTGTTCAAGTGAGAGGAGAAGAATGGAAGAAATTAAAGGAGGAATAGTGGTGGAAGGATAGAGGAAGATGGAGTCAATTTACTAGACTGACTCAGCCACAGGCTGGAAACAGTTGATGATGATGATGATGAATTTAATAATTCAATACTCAAATATAATATGGTTATCCCTTACTTGCGGCTTCGGGGATAACTGGTTGAGTCTAGGTGAAGTTTTATCTCTGGGCGACGTTGTGTTCAGACACTTGTGGATAGGGGTTGGAAAAATGTCGGCGAGAGTGTCCCGGCAATGTGAGTCGTGGTGGAACAGAAGGATGTCCCGGCAATGTGGGTCGTGGTGGAACAGAAGGATGTCCTGGCAACGTGAGTTAGAGGTGGGGTGATGGTTCCGGTAATGTGAGTTGAGGTGGGGTGATGGTCCTGGCAACGTGAGTTGAGGTAGGGTGATGGTCCCGGCAACGTGAGTTGCGGTGGGGAGGTAGGGCGATGGTCCCGGCAACGTGAGTTGCGGTGGGGAGGTAGGGTGATGGTCCCGGCAATGTGAGTCGCGGTGAGAGGTAAAGGAGCGAGAGGATACTACAATATTGCTCTTTCTTACGTTTGACAATTTATTCTTGCTCCTTTGAGAAGGTGGCAGACCCAGGTTGGGTAGCCACTCACCGACTGACTTTTGACCGAGGAACCACCGTGTTAAATACTCTCCGCTGCTGCCTGGCCTTGTCCAATGGGAGAAAATGGGAGTTCTCATTGGCACGTAGGAGAACGTGGCCGCCAAGCGAGCCAATGGAAAATTGACGCTGAGTCACAGACGGTTCAGAGAACATGAAGTGTGGAGCGGTCCAGGCAGTAGAGAGGGTGGTTAGCGCGGTCAGTACAAGTGCAGAGGAAAGATACAAGGGCCTACTGAACAGTGAGGCACAACAATATAAATACAACAGTATCTAATTGAATTTTAAGTAAATAGATCTACTTAACACTTTCACTGCTGACAGAAAATACATGGCCCATATAATAAATGCAGGCCATTTCTAGCATAGTTTGTGATTTTTCTAATAACAAGGTAAATATGATATAATAATGATACCTATATCCTTTTAAAAATCAGATTATACTCTTTAATTTGAAATATAGATGAATGATGTATGATAGCAAAAATAAATTTAATAAAAACAAATTTATATGTCACTTTTAGTAAAAAATAAAAATTGACCAATAAACATTTTTTGTAATAATCACAGTGTAATTAATAAAGTATGTCAATAAAGGCTAAAGTATATTTTAAACATTACTAAAAATTCAAAGTAGCAAATACAAAATTATATTTACTGATAAAAAAAAATCTTTGAATGAAACAATTCAGACCAGGACGCAAAACACAAACCAACTTAGCACACATTGTACTGATATCGTGTCTCTTGCCTACTAGCTTTTCGTGTTTCTTTTTTCCCTTTGCTGAACACAAGTATAAATGCGTAGAAATAAATAAAATATAATAAAAATATAGAAAAAGCCAGTTTTTTTTTTATAAAATGTCTAAAGAGGATAAACATGTTATACATAAGTAAATGCATACTGCCACAGAATACATGAAAAAAGCTTAGAACTGCTCAGAAAATTTCATGTAAAAACAGAGTAGACTAAAACATGATATTTATGAAAAATAAGAAGCGTGAATAAATAAAAATAAGTAATGAGGATGATAAAAACAACCATTGCATAATATGTAAAAAAATATAAAACGCAAACAAAACAGTCACAGATTAGAACATGAAGTAATCTCAAACAGGGTCGCTATAACCTGATTCGATGGATTGATTGTTGAAATCTAAATAATGAATTCATGTGCGATCTAGTGGAAATTTTGGTGTTAAATATCCATAGACAATCTCCAAACACAGCCAGAGACGTATTGGAATGTTTGAATACCTCTAAAACACATGATAAAATGGAAGATGTTTTAATACATCCCCCGCGTTCCTTGTGGTTTCCACAAAAAGTTTAAATACAGCTCTAGCACAAAGAGTGTAAGCGTTCTCTATGAAATATATGATGTGAAACCACATTTTGGAAAAACCAGTCCAGAATTACAATGTCAGCTGTTTTGACTATAAACTAGAAAGTTAATTGTGGAGTGCATAAAATTCTTTGGATTAATAACATACCTACCTGCGGAATTCGACTCCTGGCCGCTGATTCCGATGGTCGTTAGTTATTAATATTTACAATAAAGGATGGTCTAGCTACTTTTTTTGAATACAGGATATTCTCTCTAATAAACAACTGTCTCTCACGCGATTCCTTTACGACCTGGAACTCAAGTTAACTTCTCTATTCACTCCACCGCACAACTGGTTTCCAGTCTGAATATATTAATTTGCTAAGCAAATACGAGCTAAAAACTCAAATTTTGAACTGAACTCATTGAATCTGAAGCTAGGATGTATTTAGATTCTAAATTTTGAATCCTAACTAATATTCGGATTCGAAATTTCTAAGGATCACACAAACAGTTAATGTGAATTGTTGTGTATAGGATTGTGCGGATAGGCATTTTTCACTTTGTGCCAAGTTTGAGTGAACACATCTGAGTTGCATTTGTTCTTGAAATATTTCAAGTTAAGTTTTTTTAATAGATCTATAAATACAAACATTTTGTTGTTAGAAAAATGAAATATTGATTATTTGCTATTCTACCTTAGAATTTAATCAAATTAAACCTGGGATTTTTGCGATAAAATTGAAAATTCCACCTCAAATTTTTCAAGTTTTGTGAAAATCTTTTGAGTCTAGTTCTAACAACTTCCATAACGTTTCTGGAACTAGAATCTTCGAGTACCCATACACCCCTAGTTACGTCTTTCTTTACGAACATAGATAATTTTTTGGGGCTCATCTTATATTCAGGTGAATATATACATGCAAAAAAATGTTATCTTAATACATTTTTATGTTTTCAGAACTGGACACAAAAGCCCAGAACCTGTCGATGCTGTCACAGGTGTACAAAAAAGACGCAACCCACCTCAACACCAAGTCCATGTACGTGAAAGCTGCCGCAGGATGTTTCGTCGTCCTGGTCTTCGTCCTCTACTTCTGGGTTCTTTGAATCCTCCCTCTTCTCGATTGATACAAGGGCACGAGATGTTTCGTTGAATCATGACTGACATTACGAGGGATTGGTCCTACTCCCTGTCCCTCAATTGTTTCACTTTTTATCACCCTCCTCCCAATCTTGTAAATAATACTGGAGATGTGTGAATACTTCTCGGAAAATCTCTTTTATAATATATATATTATTATTATTATAGTTTTGTGTGATGCAACGGTTTGAGGTAGAATGTATGATGTACTTGTGTTTTGGAAGAATATATATTTAAATCTCCCACAACAAGTTTATTACTGCTTTGTAACATAAAAATTACTATACTAGGCAAGTGTGATGCTTCTAAACTTGACTTGGCTAAAAAAAAACTAAAAAAACTTCGCTTTGTAAAAATTTTCGGCTTTGACAATTTACAAGGCTTCGTCAATGAAAATATTGACAGCTAAAATATTTGATTTAAGGTTCAAATTACTTCCATTTTTTTTACAGGGTGTACCTTGTACCCATTTTCACACATGCAACATAAACAAGGACATTGAATGTAAGAGAGACAAGGAGAGCATGTTAGCTGTCACCAGGAGAAACAAGATTAGACTGAAGTTATCTGGGTAAGAGTTGGGGGTACAGGGAGTACATGAGATAGTAGAGAGATGGAAGGAGCAGATAACAGAAAGTGTGCAGTGAGAAGAGAAAAACAGATGCAATTAAAGGAGGAATGGTGGAAGGAAAGAGGAAGATGAAGCATTTTATTAAATTGACCCGGCCACAGGTTGGAAACAGTTGATGAATCGTTTTATCCTCAAAAAAATATCAAATTGTGCTTATTTATATAACTTTTTGCACTCAAATAATTAAGAAAATGGTTTATTGCACAATTGTTTGTAAAATTTTATTCTAATCTGATAAATCAAGCTAACATCACAACATGCATTTATATTACTTCTGATTTTCTATATGACTATTTAATTTGTAATTTACTTATGTCATTAATTTAGAGGGATGGACAGGAATGAAATTTTTATATCGGAACGTGACAGGAAACGAGTCGAAATTTCGGGATCAGGACACGGATAGGAAATTATAAAATTGACACTTTAGAATAAATTTAAATTAAAAATATATATTGATTTTTAAACTAATATAGTAAAACTTTCAAACGCTTAGACATTTCATTCATCATCCTGAACAGCAACCAGCCACTGGCTTGGTCTGTTTGGAACATAAGCCTCTCTACCGCCTCCTTTCCTCCCCCTTGGACCAGTCCAGCCATCTGTCCCTTGGTCCTCCCCCCACCTCCACATCTTCTTAAGCATCATTTCCCTCTTCATTATACTCATATCGCAACCTCCTTCCTAACCCTAAATAGCTCGAAGGTGCAAAATGTAACAACAACAAACTATCAGAGTCGGATGCATGAGTCGAACAGAGTAAAACTGATCTGAGAACAAATGATTGTTACTCAGCGACTCGCAACTCACCTGGTTGTGGAAAAATTAAAAAAGGACAACTTCTTTGTTCATCAATTTGTAGTAGAAATTATGCATTAATATACCTTATGCCGAGATCAACTTAACGTAAAGGATCTCCTCGTGTATTTAAATGGAAGTGATCAAGATGCAGTTAACTTAACATGAGAGATGTCCTGAGAGGTCTTTTACTTTAAGTGAACGTTACTTGAAGGGTATCACGTGATCTAGCCAGCCAATCATTATGCGAGTGATGTCAACAGGGCTATTTAGTAATTCATTTGTTGGTATTATGACCAAGGTCTACTCCTTAGCATAAGTTCTAGTGATCAGACATTGAAACAAAATAATTAAATTAAAATAGGAAAGTTAAATTTATCAAAAAAGTTTAGTAATATATATTTATTATATCGATTGAAAACTGTAAACACTCACAGATGATCACTGTACCACTAGTACAATTCACAGATAATACTCGAGAATGAAGATGTTTGGCTCAATTTGTTATGTTAAGTTATGTAAATAGTGATCACACATCTGTTTTTTTAAGTTAATTTAACTTTAAGTGAATGTTACATTAAGTTGATTGTGATCCTGGCATTAGAATGTTCATATATAGGATAAGACAGGGATACCAAAGTTAAAGTAGAAGATTAATGTGATGTTGCAATTTAATTTTAAGCTTTAGTTATTGTTAAAACAAATAATCATCCAAGAGAATGAGTGATATTTAAATTTAAAATCTTAAGTACGCCTAGGCTAATATTAGTTTTATTTTAAATTTTAATCCAAGTTCCTCATGGTAACTATAAACTATGCATTAAAAGTTTGCTAAATAAATTTGAAGTTATCCGCAGACACATATTTGGAGGAAATAAAAATTATGAATATGCCAAACCAATATTAAGTCCGAAATAAATTAGTTTCCCAGGAGCCTACAACAATAACAGGTACAAATAAACAAAGAATTTAATCTTACTAATTTGAGAGAAACCCAAGGTTAACACAAACTCAAGATGCACTCCTAAGCTTTTGCATAAACCAAACTACAGTAGCCTCATCGCTTCTTGGGTTTTACATGACAGCTAGCAGATGGTATCAGTAGTGCCAACATTGACTGAAAGTAACTTTTGTCAACATATTTGGTAATAATTATTATTTGCTAAGTATTACTATTATTATCACTAAAAATATTATCAATCACTTTTAACAATACTTCCTCAAGGATTACAGTATAATTTTATTTCACATATTCAAATTTAAGAAGAAAAAAGTCTAGTAAATTTATTCTAGTTTTTCTTTTAACTCTTGAGGCAATTACAGGTTAAATAGAGTGTGAAATTTTACATTTAATGGTATTATATTCAGTTAATATTTTTATAACTGGCCTCGCATATCTTTAACATAAATAAATGGTTTGTGATAATAAAGAGGAAAAAAACATACAAAAGTTTGTGAAATAATATAAAGTTTAAATTTTGTAAACACGAGTATTAATTCTATTCGCCGCCCAACCAGCAACAAGGTCCCCTACCACCAACTGGCAGCATAGCTTCTATTTAGTGGCCATATTTGTTTTTAGAATCGAAGGCCACTATTAACAAGCTCTTGCTTTTAATAATCAATTTGAATTAAACAGCAAAAACAAACTTCAAAACTATACAAAACCAAACTGTTATTCTCATAATCAAAATCTAACAATTTTAAATATACATTATAACTGAATTATCTTATAAAATACAGTTAATAAAACCACATGCATGTGTCTTCAAGTTGAAGCAAACAAAAATATTTTATAGTTGAGTTTTTAGTTGTGTCTATGCTACCGTTAATAATTTTATTACAAATTTTAATAATACAGTGTCTTTTTTTAATATTAATTTGGCTACTTAGTAATCAGTGTGTTCTTTTGTGAATATTAGTTTGGTGTGTGAGCATGTTATCCTTGGAAAATAAACGGTTTTTTAGTGATCTTAGAATAATTATTTATCTAATTTAACATTAAAGCGTGTGATTAAGAAAAAATAGCGAGTGTTTCTCAGTGATCAATATACATTATTTGAAAATTTAAGTCTGTGTATCAAGACTATAAAATATATATTTTAACCCCAATATTGTGTTGTGTTGCCCCCTAGGCTAAACCTCGAGTTTTAGGATTTTTATGATATTCCAAAAACCCGTTCGGGTTATACACACTTACGCTAATGTGTAATGGTTGGGTGATTGCGAGATGAAATGGAGGACCTACAGTTTAACGTGGAATCCGAACCACGGTGGAGGCCTGGCATTCCTCACATTCACAAGTTGTGATTAATACACGTCTTGTCAGAGGTGAAGGAAGGGTTCGGCAATCAGATAAATCTGTGCCGGGACCGAGGATTGAACCCCGGACCCTCAGCACAGAAGTCAGACACCTTACCCCTAGACCACCAGGTCACCTTTTACAATGAAAAGAACATAGTTTACACTTTACACTGCTGCCACTGGACAAAGAGGGGTTGGCTGCCTCTTGGAGAAAATAGAACGTTACCACCCAAACCCACAACCTAAGTTTCATAATATCGGAACTCATCAGGAAGGAGTGTGAAACACAACTTCCTATAGAATGGTAGGACGCACAGATTATAACATTCAAAGGGAGAATAACATAATATACCTTCTTACATAAAAAAGTAGAATTTAGCTCAAAAGTGGAAATCAATTTTCCTTAATAAAAATCAATCAATGAGGGTGTGTGAAGCTTCAAAAAGAAATGTCAACTTAAACTTTGTTTTGAAAATAATGAAGCTTTGGCAATAAAAATATTGACAGCCTAAATACTCCCTTTATATTCAATTCATATCAATCTGTGCTGTTGAAAATTGATATATCTATTTGAAAAAATCTGAAGTGATGACTTACATGTTGTGATAATAATTTGCTTTATCAGATTAAAATAAAATATTACAAAAATTGTGCAATAAACATTTTCTAAATGAGTTTAGTACATTAAATTATAAAATTTAGCACGATATATTTTTTCAACCATAAACAATAAAAATATTCAAACTTCAATTTGGCTTTTAGAATATTTCACATATTTGATTTGAGTTCGCTTGGAATTTAAAAAGACCTGCACATTCTTATTGATCGTTATTTTTTCTTAAACATCTGTAGTGAACTTTTCTAATCTAATCTTCAATTAACTCGAATGTATGTTGATATATAGGCCTAACTACAAAGCTCTCTTTTATATGTTAACGTGTATATGAGACCAAATCTTTAAAAGAATGTTTTATTTTTCAATTTATATTTGCTTTAGAGCTCTAATACTGCTTATTGCTGGTTCAGAACCAACATAATTATAGAAAAAATCTCAACAAAAAGGTCCCAGACCAGTAATTTAAAACTTGAGTTAATGTATGCATGGTGTTATAACACATATTTTAACATTTACTTATTATTTCTATTTCCTATGATAATTTTTCCAGATTCAAACTCAATATTCAAAAGTTAAATGAAGATTTGGATTATTAAAAATAGTGGATATGATCCAACGCTACGGATAATTGGCTGAGAAATAATTTTATCCGTAGTAACATACAACATCAGCTCTCAATGCACATTTCATTAATGGAGTTTTTGGTTTACATCAGGAGGGATTGCTAACACACTTACCTGAGTGATGCTCGAGTGGAAATTGTTTAGAATAAACACTAAAAAAAAAACAATTTTAAAGACAAGATTTCACTGCCGCAGTCTCCGAACTTAAAGAAGGTTCCTGTGGTATTGAAACCTAATCTTTAAATTTATATTTTAGTATTTTTAAAATCTAAAGAGGTTTTCCTTATAGTGATAGTTTAATATATGTATACATAAAAAGCCCGTTTTGTCTTGTGTTACCCCTATTGGATAGCCACTTTACCCAAAAGGGGATAATTATTCCAGGTTAAAAACCACTGATATAGAAGATAGTGAGCTACTATATATATTTTTTAATGTATAACTTAAAGCGGTTCTTGTACTAGTAGTCAATTAACTCACAGAAATTAGACAAAACAAGCAGAAAGTTATTTTAAAATTAAAAGTGCATTAATTTGGCGGCTAAGTTAGATATCAAAATTAATTTTATTATAAAGGTTTTTACCCACTTGGATGGTCAAATCGTCTCAGACGTCACGCTCACATCAGACCAGGACTGCTGATGACTAGGGAAATCATGGTTCAGATCAAGGTTGGCTAACTCTAAATGGTTTTCCACCCTCCCACGATATAAATGCTGGTATAATTCCTCTAAATTCAACTTCGCTCAACACATTGGCGTAATTGGTTCACAAGCATACAACCCTAACAAATATTAAGGCGTGTGGATAAACATAATTTTTAAAAACAATTTTTTTTTAATGTCACAAATTATTTATTTAACAAAAAAAATGCTTATGAAGATATAAAAAGTAGAGCTGGAAAGCTTTAATTCTTCAAATCAGAGAGAGAGAGAGTCATAAGAATCTAAGATAAAAAAGTATTTCAAATACAATTAAGAAGACCTTGAATTGATTTAACAATTTTAAGCAATTGATAAAAGGAATTACACAGACTTAGTAGTTGTGAGAGTAAAAAAAGCACAACAACTTATTAATATCTAATTAATGTACTAGTCTTCTCTTTGTTGTTTATCAATTAATATATTTAGCAAACAAAATAGCATTTGTCAGCGGCACCAAGCCTTACAGGGTGTCCAACCAAACCATAATATTAAATTCCCTTTCTTTTCCAGATTTTCCAGAGACAATTTACAACTTTTCCAGTCACTATATATTACAAACAAAATAATATTGTTCGACACATACTCATTCTGAAGGCGTTAAAAGTATTTCAGGCTAAAGCGCTGGACTATTGGGTGGTACAATCTTAGTTAGATTTCATTGAGAACATATTGAGCCGTTAAAATATAGCATTACATCACCATAGTTTAAAATCGTTGCGAGAGACATTCTTTTTAGTTTATTCTTTCTATAACCCGATCAAATTCTCATACATGCCCACAGCCATGAATAAACTTTGACTGAAGACACGCTGTAGAGCAATGGAAGACGACACAAGACACACATGTTGACCTTGAGAATTGAGATGTGTATCCTTAACTGGGACAACTATGTTGAAAGAGATTCATGGTGTGTATTAATCAGGAGAAAAATGTTATTTTGACTACTGTAAATAGAAGTTGTACACTTTTTTTTAGTGATTACATTGTGAAAATTCTCCAAATTTGATAAGGTTATTTAACTTTCTTCTGTTTTCCAGGTCGCTGGACACCCTGATTAAAACCACTTTTTTTTAATTCAATTTGAAATAGTTTCACTTAAAAATCAAACATTTTTAAGGATTCAAAGATTCTAGGGGTGTGCAAAGCTTCAAAAAAAAAATCTGGCTCCGAGGCTTCATCAATACAAATATTGATAGCTAAAATACTCACTTTATGTTCAAATTCTGAGCTTTTTCTTACATTACAAATTAATATTCATATGGAAAAAAAAAAGATTTAATTGTAAGTTGTAATAATAACTTGATTTGACAGAGTAACACAAAATTTTACAAACAATTGTACAATAAAACATTTTCCAAGTAATTTTAGTGCATGAAGTAATACAAATAACCAAAATATAATATTTTTTCAAGCATAAAACTACTAAAAGAAAATATTTGAACTTCGATTCGGCTTCAAGACTATTTCATGTATTAGATTCAAGTTCGCTTCAAATTGAAAAAGTTGAAAGATTTGAAAGAAAATTTAAGATTCAAATTCAATCTATTTCTGATGTTGTTTTATCAACACATGGTAGGGAGGAATGTCTAGCTTGGGCGTCTTTACATTTTGCTCAGCATCAGAACTATCAGAATTGTCCGGGTGATTAAATAAGAAATTATTTGTCTTGTTCATTCCTCTATTGGCAACACCGTTCATATTTGTTCTGGTGAAACCACTGTGTCCGGTTCTGTTAAATTTGTTGGGAAAGTTTCTGGACGTTTCATCATATTCTTCAAATTCTTCGTCTGAAAAATAATAACAAAAGTTGTGTAGTGTAATTAGCTATGATGGTTATGTAATAATAATAATGTGAACGAAATTACATTATTTTATATCTAATTCATGCACATCATCATCATCAACAACTGTTTCTGGGTTAGCTTAGTAAAATGCGCACATCTGCCTCCATTCTTCCACCATTCTTCTCCTTTCACTTGCACACTTTCTGTTGTCTGCTCCTCCCACCTCTTTCTTGGCTTCCCTTGTGGTCTTTTCCCTACGTAGTTCAACTCCATCATTATCTTTGGTATTATTTCCTTTTCCATCCTCATTATATGACCATATCATCTAAGTCTTACTTAATCTTATCCTTCAGAGATTTTTAACTCTCTTACCTGAATCTAAAGTTTCAAACAAATGTTTATGATGTTTAAGAACAACGTAAACAGTCGGGAATTCGATGACACACTTCCCGGCAAGGTTTTCTTTCAGGCTGAGCGCTGGATCCATCTCGTAGTACCACACACCTGCCTTGGGAACCTTCTCAGCCTTAAGCATCAGATGTACCCCGCTGAGACCTGCTGACTGGTAGAACTGGAGGTGCTCTCGTAGAGACAGGTCACATACCGCGGGGTCCAGGTACTTGTTGATGTGACTGCCAATACGCACGTTCTCGCCAAGCCTTGACAAGAATACAAGTTTTAGATTGAGTGCTGGAGTTCAAGGATGGAACCTCCAAATCCTCAAACCCTTTAGGATGCTCGAAACATTTTATTTTAAAATTTTAGATAAAATCTTTTTTAGTACTTTTATACTGTGGTGATTATTAGAGATTATGGTTTAGTTATTGATTATACTATTTTGAATAAATATTTGGCATTTGAAGCATCACGTTATTAGCAACTGTGATTGGTGTTCGAGCCTTGTTGGGTGTACTGAGCGTGGTTTTTCTTTAAATGGTTTTACTCTCTCCCTTCTTGCAAATGTGGGTACACTTACTCTATATTCAACCTTACTCATCCATAACACATTAGTGTAATTAGTACATGTTATGTGTTTGACCCAAACATGTAGTGAGACGCGGTTCGATATTTAAAATAAAGTCCATTCTTTCCCTCTTATGCGCAAATTTGCTCTCTCACTTTTCATCAACACACTTGCTGTTCTCTCACCTTTCATCAACATACTTGCTGTTCTCTCACCTTTCATCAACATACTTGCTGTTCTCTCACCTTTCATCAACACACTTGCTGTTCTCTCACCTTTCATCAACACACTTGCTGTTCTCTCACCTTATCATCAACACACTTGATGTTGTTTCCTTGTGGGAAGATCCACTCCACCCTCCACCAGATGATGTTAGTCTTCCAGTCCAAGTATGTGGTGTTGTCCTTGTGTCGGGAGAAATTCCTGGGCAGGAAGTGCCAGCGAATGTTCCTGGATGAGGCCGCTCCCTTCAGTTTGAACAAATGCTGCAGAACGGGTCCACATATTAGCTTGACACTAGCGAGGATCCAGACCCTCTGTCATCCATCAATGAGAGTCCTTACATAACTCCTAAGTAGAAACAAAACTCTCAACTTACGTGAGGTATATCTTTTTCATGTCTGCAGTGTCCTTTCAATGGATCCCTCGAATACTTTTCAACGTTTCGGGTCATTTCTTCTAAAAGCATGTAGTCTGAAAAGTTAAACACAAAATATCACAGAGTGAACAAAATAAACATAAGAACATTTTTTTTGAGTTTAGAGGTTTAGTTTTTTCAGTGCCGCATCTTACTAATCGTTCAGATAATAAGCATATGTACCGATTATGCTAATATGATGGGGATTGGGAAGGTTTAATTAAAAAGAACTGTACCTGCATTTGCTAAGAGGGAGAGAGTGAAACAATTTAGAAAAAAAAATCCCCCTCAGTACAACCGACAATGATTCGAACCACGTTTTCCCTGTCATTGGCATCGTATGGTGTGATAGTGACGCCTTAAACCATGCGGCCACTGAAGTGGATCCCATAAAGTTTAGTCTTGTTATTTATCTCTTGTGTGCCTTGTGTAACTCCTATAAAGGAGTAATTCCTCCACTTTCAATCTCCAACAAATTCTAATTATACATTTTACCAAACATGAATGTCTTGCTTGGCTGACATTTGAAATTTGTGTCATATTTGCGATGACCTGTGCAACCTATTGGATTGGTTTACAATGTTCTATTAAGAGGTGTTAATGGTTAGTCATAACATTATGAAACAAATTCGTTCCTAAGTTATCGTCCGGACTTTTTGGGTTTTGTCTTCTAACCTTCCTTATTACAAGGTTATGATCTTTGTTGGAAGTGTACATATCATAAATCCAGCATTATTTTTAATATTTCATTTCGCTATAAAACACTCTTTCTTCACCTACCACTTTGGAGATCCATATTAGTGAACTTAGAAAGTTGCTTGAAATCAACTTTGTCTCTCACACCGGAGCAACTAAGTTCCTTTTTGTGAATATTCGCACATGCAATGCAGCATGTTTTAACCTCACACTTGGGGCAAGTGTACTTGGCATCTTTACAAGCACAAACTTCACACTTGCCTAGCCTGTAAAACAACGCACACAATAATTATCACATGTATCTGTGTAGTCGAAAGATATAATTAACACATAGACACAGTTCACTAAAAAAAACTATTTAATTAATACTTACCTACCGCAGAGCGCAGCCATTTATTAATTCAAATTCAAAGCGTGCGACAATTGTCTTGAAAGTATAGGGGTAAGGGGAAACAGTGCTAGCTTCTCTGCCAAACGCATTAGCGCTACTGTCGAAGAAACTAGAAATACAATGTTGTTTTCTTTATTTTTGATATTTAAAATCTCAATTCATTAACATTCGCCATTTTTTCTATAAGTTGCCTTAAAATCGTGAGAATTGAAATTTAAAATACGCCAGTATTGTGTTTATGAGTTTGTTGCTTTAAAACCATGAAAATTGAAATTTAAAATATGCCATTATTACTTTTATGAGTTTGTTTTAATTAATATTAAGTTTGAGAGCGTTTAGTTAAAGTTAAAGTAATGAATCATACAAAATATAACTAATTATAATTGTACTTGGTACAGTTTTGCACTTTAGTACTTATTACAGTTTTCAACTAAGCTGATAGCATTAGTTCATCTGACAACCACTTAGCGCTCAAATTCCTGTTCTATTTATACTACAGAGAGCTACTATTTTATACAACGGTCCACGGATCTAACATCAAAACAACTTCGGAAGGCTGTGCTTAATGCTTAACATTGTTCTCTATAATATAACTGGATGGACATCTGTGGCTAAAATTTTTGATTAGTCATCTGTATATGATTGTGTAAGAGAGAAGGAAATTTTCGGAAATGTCTTCTCTCTTACACCAATACAAGGCAATGTGGCATTTTGACATCGTTCATTAATTAGATTGAATTTGAGATACATCAAGGTCTGATTAGTTAAAATGAAATAAATTTATTAGTAAAAGCTTTGAAGAGCATAAAAAGTTTGAAACTGATGAGATTTTTCTTTAAATAAGTTGATGTAGGCTTATATATATATATATATATATATACGATGATATTTGAAGGAAGTTCATTAGTAAGGCTTTATCTCGTACTAGAAGCCTACCTTATAGTAGTATTTAGGTAAGGTAAAAGACCTTCAAGAATGGAATTTCTATGCTCATTCTAAATGGCCGTTGATCCTACCAAAATACTAATATATGATAGTATTCTGGTACGGAATGAATCAATACAGATTAGGATTCTTACTAAAATCATGGTTTAGTAGATACCGTAATCCCTACAAGCCTTTAACCTAAATTATCATTTGAACAAAAGACTTCTACACAAACTATGTCATTCAAACATGTAATACAGTTTTTAGCTAACGTGTTTCATTATAGTTATCGAACTTTTAAGATAATAAGGTTTATGAAGGCACTATACCAAATATGAACCAACTCTATAATTTAATAATTATTTCTACAAGCTTATAACCTACGTGGTCGTTTGCACGTATGTCAAATACACAAAGTTTGTCATTCAAACGAATGTGATTAAGTTTTAAGATACCTTATTCATCATTTATCGAACTTTCAATATGATATGGATTCTGAAATCAATATACAAGATAATATCCAACTTTAAATGTAAGTGTAGTCTTGGTAGACTGTAAATGACATGGATGATAACTACATAATAAATATATTAAAGATTTTATTCGTATTAGTACAGTATTACTTGTAAAACTGAATTGTATATCCTTAAATGTAAATGATTATCCAGGCAAGTATGGTATAATACTTCACTATTTTCAAACAATAACACTTTTATTCGTCAGAGACATATTTTCGCATAAGAACATTGAAAGAAACCGATAAATCTTCCTTTACCCCCGCCCAATGAAGCAGATGATAAACCTTTGCGTCACGTTTTGGTCCTTGGCAATGCGTATGTTTATGCCCATCCGGTATAATCTAGAGATCATTGGTCAAGTTAAAAATCACTGCTCTATACCAAGACATAACCACGACAAGCCTTTAAACTTGCTTATATGTATGGTCTATGGATTCTGCGTCATACAATTTGCATGTTAGATTTTAGAAGAACAAAGTCTGATCAAAATGGCTGCAAACAGTGGTGGTGTAGAATGGGCTTCAATAGTAAAACCTATTTTAGCTGCATCTTATGGATCATTTAATAAGAATGATATTCTTGAATTAGCTAAAGCTATAATAAGGAGGTAACTATAAATATTATAGCTTAAATTGGAGAGCATACTCTCCCATGTAGGCCTATTAATAAATTTATCATTTATCATTGATTTAGCCTAAATATTTTACAAAATATTCCATTGATCTTTCTCTTAAAGACAATTGAGCTCTTTTGGGGGCTATATTATTTTAAATGGCATACAAATGAGTTAATTTGATTATTTCACAATGTTATGCAATATTTTAGACCAGGAAGACCATTTTAGATAGGCCTGATCATATTGTCAAATAGGAATTGGTCAGCCAGATTTAATTCTTCTCTACACCTCACGCACCTGCTCTAATGTAACAAGAAAGATAAAATATTGAATTTGAGTTCAGGTACAACATTTCAACTAGCCTTCATTGTGCTCGGAAATTAATACACCTGTTTTGGCAACATAGTCCACTAGCCTTGCGTTATCTCCTAAGTTTATATTAAGTTATTTTAGAGCTATTTTTTTAGTTAATCGTACAGGTGATATCACACTTTAGGCTCTTTTACATTATGATAGGGTGACCTGGTGGTCTAGGGGTAAGGTGTCAGACTTCTGTGCTGGAGGTCCGGGGTTCAATCCTCGATCCCGGCACAGATTTATCTGATTACCAAACCCTTCCTTCACCTCTGACAAGACGTGTATTAATCACAACTTGTGAATGTGTGGAATGCCAGGCCTCCACCATGGTTCAGATCCCACGTTAAACTGTAGGTCCTCCATTTCATCTCACAATCACCCTACCATTACACATTAGCGTAAGTGCGTATAACCCAAACGGGTAGTAAGACGCGGTGCTAATAATAATAATACATTATGATACAATGTATAAATATTTTATTCACTTTACTATAGGCTACACACAAAAAGTACTAGAATCGGATGTTACCAAGGTTTATAAATTTTAGCGTTTAAAATAAAAGCTACATCCAAACAAAACTCTACAGATTACCCAAATCACTTTTGACATGTAGGGCTTACATTTATGATATGTGATTTCCCCATGATGCTTTGTCCTGAACTTGTGATGCTGGGCACTATAATGATGACTATGTGTAACTTTCCCATGATGCTTTGCACTACACCTATGATCCATTGCACTAAAACTAATGAGATTATTGTATGATGTATTCCATCCACGTTTGTCAGCCTAGATATTAAATAGTTTATTCTATCTAAAATTTTAGAGCTAAATTAAATTAATGAATATAAAGTCGTATTATGCAATGTTGTCATCAGATGATGTGTAACACCTCGTCATTTAGGGGACTGGAATATTTTCTTATTTACTTTTATAAAAAAAAAATGGTTTTGTTTGTTCACTTTGATTTTATATGTTTTTATGTTTGAAAAAATGTCTGGCGTTTTAGCAATTTTAAGGAAAAAATTAAACTTACAATGTCAAAACATTAGCTTAGGTTTGGCATATAACAAACATCTTATCTCTGAAAGAATCCACACTCGCATTCCATCTACGGTAGGAGAGTTGACAACTAGCAGAAGGTTTGTTAAGGAAAACATCGGCTGAAAGTCCCTAATAGGCCTATCTACCTGATTATTATTGATTATTAAAGTTGAAATCAGACTTAAAAGTTAGCCTAGTAAACCTAGTACTATCCCATTCTATGATTTAAATTCTATATTTTAAGAACAAATCAACTATAATAATTAATTTAGTAAATAAAGAGCTAGGGTTAACTGGATAGAACTAGCTCAAGATAGACAAGGTGTCTACTGGGTTACAAAAGTAACGAAAATTATACTAATTGTAGAAAAGGTCACGAAAGTCCCTAAAAAGTAACTGATTTTCAATAGTTTGGTCATAAAGTCAAGGAACACGTTGAATGTCGAGCCACTCGCTACCCATGATGCCATGCGCTAGCCGCAAACTACCTGATTGTTTTTACCTTGATACCAACCAAAGACAAGGTTAACATTCACCATCTAGTTAGAGTTTAATGTTGCGTGGGAATGCATTATGTCTATATATGCATTATATGATGTTCAACCGTTTACTGAAGGAATTTCTTGGTCAAAAAAGGTCACCAAAAAGTCACTACTTTTTGTTTTTCCAACTCAGTAAACACCCTGACAGAGATGCAGTGTAATGAGGTGAACTGGATAGAACTAGCTCAAGATAGGGATAGGGTGTAATGAGGGGGACTGGATAGAACTAGCTCAAGATAGGGATAAGGTGTAATGAGGTGGGCTGGATAGAACTAGCTCAAGATAGGGATAGGGTGTAATGAGGGGGACTGAACTAGCTCAAAATAGGAATAGGAGGTGTAATTTTATAAATGCTGCAGTGAACTTTAATTTCATAGATGCCATAGAAATGCCATAAATCTTCGACTCATAAAATTACGTATTGTCATTTGGACGGTCACAAGCATCTTTCTAAGGTTATATTCAATTTAGTTGATAAACCATCTTGCTTATACACTTGTTTTTCAGCGAGAATGAACTTTCCAACCATGAAGCCGAGTATGAGACCTTCTACACGGCATTTGCGGCTCTGGCTGCAGACTACATCAGCTCGAGTGCTAGTTCATGTAAGTCTGGACTAACGCAACCTTGCAGACAGGGTACTTACTGTAAGAGCTGCAGACAACCATCTATTAAATTAAATAACAATAATGTTGCTTTCAAAAAGTAGGCTCCTCGACTCACACCTAAGAAACACAGTTGAGGTGCTCCGCTTACAACCAGCCATGAAATGTTTCACTGGCCAAATGCTCTTAAGGCAGTGGTTTCCAACCTTTTACAATTTTTGTATCTTGAGACCTTGATAACCCAAGAAAATTCAAATCTTTTTTTTTTTAATAATATCTTTCCCTGCATTACTAACTCATCCATGCTGTCTCCACTTAATTATCCTTGTTGATTACATATAATTTAGAGGAAATTCACGTGTAGATTGTCTGGAGGGAGAGTAGAAAACTGTTTAGGAAAAATTACCCCTACTACACCTGGGCAAGAATTAAAATCTTGTCCTCTATTTCAGCGACAATCCAAACTAGACTAGCGTGATGTCAAACCTGCATGCCCACCCATGCTTATTTTAGTATTATACAAACACGACCAAGATATTTCAAAAGAGAATCAACTACCCCAGTGGGCATTTTGGAAGCTATGCTAGCAGCGCCACTCGCCCAAACAAAAGGCAACTCTAGCATCATCATCATTAACTTTATCTGACCTGTGGCTGGATCAGTTTGCTAAAATGCCTCTGTATTCTCCTGTTCATTCACCATTCTTCTTTTAGTTGCTTTTATTCTTATCCTTACACTTACTTGGTGATCTGCGCCTTCCATCTCTCTACTATCTCATGTACTCCCTGTACCCATACTGTTTCCCAGATAACTTCATTCCTAATCCTGTTTCTCCTGGTGACAGCTAACATGCTCCTCACAAACTTCATTCCCATGTCCCCCATTTTCCTAGTCTCCTACATTCATTGTCCATGTTTCTGCTGTATATGTGACTTAGAGCACAAAGTATTGTAACCCCCCAGTTGGAAACCAAGTTGGGTGGTTTTCCCTAATTATTTTTCCACACAAATGCGGGTACACTTCCTATGAATTAGTTTATATACATATAACCTGAAAAGGAAACAGGACACACAGAAGAAGCAAAAATACTATCAATGTCATATATCAAGCACTACTTCAAACAACAAGTGCCGTCCCTAGCAAGCTGATGGGACAACCGATTATGGTATCACCGCCATTTTGTTTCTTTCTACCTTGAGCTCATTCTTTTTTATCAAAAGATTTTCTTTTCATAAACTGAATCTCTTTAGCTCTAATTAATTTTTGAAACAAACATATGTAAAAAATGACTGTATCCACCATTATTCGACCTTGCCGTTTTAAAACTTGCACGGAGACCATTGGAACACTTTAACTGTGTAAGTTGATGACTTTGCCGTAGCTTAAAAGGACCCCTAGACACAAGAATCCTAACCCGAGATTCCAGTATTTGAGAAGGGGGGGGAGGAGGGATTACAAATTCTTGTTGACTCCTTAGTTCAGTTGGTAGCGTGTTTGCCTATCAATCTAAGGGTTATGGGTTTGATTCCTGGCATGGCAGAAAAAAATGTATCATTGGTGAAATGTGGGTTTCCATTCACAACGTAGTTAGTTAACTGTTGTGTGGCTAGGTGTTGTCTGGAATGGATTTAAGTTAGTTTGTAAGTCGTGTATGTTGATATAATCACTCAGAAAGTGCATTTTAAATACCACAAATAAAAAAAAGGAATTTGGTTAAAATCTGTCATTTGTACATCAATGATAACTGCCACCAATCCTAAATAAACTTGTTTGGTTGCGTAGTGTGCAAGGGGCAGGTGGGTCTGGTCTGCCAGGCGTGCCGCGTCCTCCTGCAGTACCTGCTGTCTCGACTACAAGCGCAGAGCATCGGAGAGACGGTGGCGACGACTCTGTCGGCCAAACAGTTGCTGCAGCCCGTCCGGGCGCTGTGTTGTGGCGAGGGTATGCTGCCCCGAGCGGACCAGATCTCCCTCACTACCACGATGAAGAACGCCAAACTGCCCGCTCACATAAAGACCAGCACACCTGGTCAGTTTACAGTCAAATATGTGTACATTTTCATTGACGTATAAGGTGGTATGAAAAGACAATGCTGAGCTCACATAATGTAAGGGATGATTGTGAATAGAGTTGGGTCGAATTCACTGTTTTACGACTCCAAATCTCTAATTCACCTTCGAATTTGAATCTTGGGGAAAATTAATGAACATAAGAAGAAATATATATTAGAATAATAGAAAATACAAATAGGAACTAAATGTTAACTTTTTTTCCTTATAATCCATTCAGTATAACATCTATACATTCAGTTAAGTGTTAAATTACTGGTCTGGGGTCTGGTTGTTAAGTTATTACTATAATTATAATTTGTTCTCAACCAATGAGCTGTATTAGAGTTATACAATAAATTTCACTTGAAAGATTGAATTTTTTTCTTTAAGAATCAGAGTCTCGAATCAAAAATTTTCTTGAATCCTTAAGGATTGGAAAGCTTTTAGGGTCCCATCCTTAGTTGTGGATGTAAACCATATCAATTATATTTGTAAATTTGGAGAATACACCTGAACACAGGGTATCGAATCAGGGACTCTTGGCTTGTGCGCTAATGCTCCACCAGTGAGATGTATAGGAGTCATCTCATGCTCAGGGTTATTCTTCACTCATGTTTAAGGCAGAGTCTGTGATGGATGTGTCTATTTTGTCAACTATCAAACATCAATCAAACACTAAAGCCACCGTTAACGCGGGAGCTGCACACGTCAATCACTGACAGACAAACTTTGTGAACTTGTATTTATTGATGAGTGTTATCCTCAGGCGAGAAGGACGCAGCTAACAAAGAAGCAAAGCGGTCGAGAGTCGACCTTTCGACCTCAATCCTAGAACAGATGACGACACCCTTACATGACTTTGTCCATCCCAGAGCCACGATCCCGGACACGGTCGAGACCTCTGCAGCAAAGAACGCAGAGTCAAACAACTTGAACACAGGAACAGACTCGGGCCAAGACACCAAGGTATCATTGTTTATACCGTAATTTATCTGACTCTAAGACTGAGTTTTTCTCCCAAATTTGTAGCTTCCAAGTTTAAAGGTGTCTTAAAATCGCAGACTAAGGAATAGGTTAGGCCTACATCAAAAGGTAACATTTTACATCTTTATTTAATATCAATTCAATAGTGTAGGTCTGCCTTTTTTTTAGAGATTTTATCCACTTTAGCGGATTTTAACGGTATAATACAGATCACAAGATATGGTTATTTTCACAGATTTTAAGGCTATTTTTTAGGTTATCATTAAAAATAACTACCTAGTTTTGGCCCGATATGATATTCAATAACTAGAGACCCTGATTTGTGGTAAATAAAACCACTGGATTTCGTTAAATAAAAAGTTGGATTTCGGTATAAAAAGTCGGTAAATAAAAGGGTAAAACCATGATTTTCGGTAAATAAAATCGGTAAATAAAATTACTTGATTTCGTTAAATAAAAAGTTGAATTTCGGTAAATAAAAGGTAAGACCCTGATTTTCGGTATAAAAAGTCTTAAGAGGTTTTTTTTAAGGTAATGGTAATAAATTAACTCAAACAGCTTAGAAAGTACTTGCACTGAATTATTTTATAAGACAAAAATGTTCATACTTTTTTTCAACATACTTCACGTCAATCACCAAAGTACAAAGACAACATTGTTTCCAAATTTTCGATTTTCAAGCTAGGGCGCTTGTCTGACATAATGTTGGAATATGCTGAAAATACGCGTTCACTGTCAACAGTATTATTTTTATTTTTTGTCCAAGTCTTAGAATGGTTTCCGATGTCAGCAATGTTTTTTTATTTATTCGCGTTTAAATAGAAAAAATGACCATAATTCGCGTTTAAATGGACAAATCGTCAATTTCGCGAATAGATTTTATTTCGTTTTATTTCGCGTTAATATTTTCACTCCAAAATGCCACAATGATGTTTAATTATGTTTCTATGGCAATTTTAATGTGCTAAGTAAAAGTTCGTAAAAACACAACTCGCGAAGCCTCGCGAAATATCGGTGTCTCTATCAATAAGCATAGTATCAACTAGTATCGCAATAATCAATACTATATGATAATAATCTCAATACCTACCACTTTTAGTATTCAATATGGTTAACTTCTCAAATGGATTGGGGCTATTGATGGGCATAATCGAATTTAATTTTATTTTGTTGTGATTTTTTTTAGTACTTTTTCAATTACTTCACTACGAAATTAAAAATTCAGCCATTCACAATCGAAATAGATTTAAAAACAAGTAATGAATCATCAAATTGTTACGTATTTAAGTCTTAAAACTTTGCCTACATAGCTAGCTGTCAAGTAATTTATGATGAGGAAACTCGAATCAATTTTAAACAAACCATCGATCATACGTAGAGTTTACTAGACAATTTTAACGATGCCGAACTTGAGTTTTAATTTGTGAAACTCCACAAAATATCTTACTTTAGAATAATGTCAATTAAATTATTATCGCTGATTAGATGTTCATGGATCATCGGTTTTGAAATAAGAATAAAGATGCTTGTTTAACTATTACAAGTTTTTTTACGTTGGCTGTCATGGCGGCCGACTTTTACGGTAATTCATAGCAGACGTGTTTATCAGTTAGATTTTCTGTAACATGTGAAATGTGTTTATCTCTTCTTTATAAAAGCAACAGTTTGTTGTATATTTGTCATTTAATTTCTTTCTATATCTCTTTACTTTATATTATTTTATTTTCTGTATATCATTGTGAAAGTGAAAGTTTCATGTTATGGAAGCTAGCGTTAATGGTTGAGTCCATTGTTCATATTTAGGGGGAGTAGGGTATGTATGAGACTTTGATTGTCACTAACGATTATTATTTGTCATAATAAAAATCTACTTCTCATTGTTTTTATGACTCTTTTTCAAAGTTAACATTTTTTTTGTAAAAAGTAATATTTGCAACAAAAAATAAATTCCTTGGCAATTCTGCAAAGCTAATTAGATTTTAAGTCATATAGGTGTTTTGTTTTGTAAATAAAACACCATTTGTTAACATAACAAAATAAGTCTAACATAATTTTTTTATTTTTTATTTATGATAAAATAAATAGCACTTATAAAAAATCTATCTGGAATCACTGAAAAACTGGAGGTTTTCTTGGATTCGGGTGGATACGGTATCATGTGGCACTTGGTTTTATTCCTTTGCTGGACAATATAAATACAGGGCTGCCACGCAGAACTGGGTAAACACAGGGGCAAAATATAGAATAAATACTAACTAAAATATTTGTTAATTTGGGACGTTAGACTTTAAAGCTTAAAATAGTAGGTGCTCGTTTTGGTGGCCTCATGATCTAAGCTACTCTCAAAATAGACTATACTGCCAATGACTGAAAGATTGTGGTTCAATCCTGGTCAGGTATACTGAGGGTGGTTTTTCCTAAATGGTTTATCATACTTCCTCCACACAAATACAATTACATTTCTTCTAAATTATAGTATCCTCATCCTAAACTTGTGTAAATACATGTAAAGACTGGTCGAGTGATAAGATATGTCGCACAAACACATCAACTATTGAAATAATGATTCTCTCGACTACAGAACTGTATTCTTGTTTCCAGAACCTGTTTATCCAGAAGAATGTGTCAAGTCTCCAAGCGCTGAAAGCGGGGGATGTGTTGATCGACATGTGTCTCAATCTACCACACCTGAACCGTTACATACATAAGTACAAGGACGCTGTCGCCAAGAAAGGCTTCAGTCTTCCGTCCTCTCACTCGGAGGCCACTTTGGTCAGGCACAGGTGAGTTGGCTGGCCTGTAATGGACCGACAAATGTGTGTTTGAGAAACAATTTACATTAGGGGGTGGGAAGTCCATTATTTAGATTCAAAACTAAGTATAGTCAAATAATATGTAGGGGTTTGCGAAGCTTCGAAACTTTGACTTGGCTTTGAAACAAATATCAACTTCTACTTAAAATTCTGTCTTTGACAAATATGAGTATGTCATTTATTGACATTTTGAGCTGCTACAAAACAATATTCATAATCATAATCAACTGTTTCCAGCCTATGGCCGGGTCAGTTGGTTGTTAAAATAACTTAATTTATCAGAATAAAACAATATATAACAAAAAATTGTGCAATAAAACATTTTCAAAGTAATTTTAGTGCAAAAATATATATAAATAACCAGAATATAATATTTTTTCAAGCATAAAACATCTAACAAAAAATATTCAAACTTCGATTTGGCTCCGAGAATATTTCTTATATTCAATTCGAGTTTTCTGCCTTCGAATTGAAAAAGGGGACTTCACACATCCCTATAAGTATGAAATATTCCTGGATCTGAATCGAAGCTCAAATTATTTTGTTAAAAAAGCTTCTTACTTGATTGTATTTATCCATGCAAAGTTGAGGCTGACAAAGTTTTCGAAGTTTCATCTAAATAATAATATGTACTTTTGTGCTTATTCCAGTCTGCAAGCTCTGGTGAACGACACAAGCCTGACGTGGAGCGCTCTGTCTTTACCGGTGCTCGAACCCCTGACCCCAGACAAGTTGGAGAAGCTGTGTGTCCTGACCATGTCATGTCTATACTGTGCCGTATCCAACGCTACGGCCAGTAGCTTGCTTGGTATCTCCTCCGCAGTCTCCCCCAAGTGCACCGGGACCAACCCAGGTACTAACCGTTATATTTTATCCTTAGTGAAGCCGAGATTATAATTACCAATTAGACGTGACATGTCCTTTTTTACAATTCAAAGCAAAGTTGAATCAAAGAATATGAAATATTCCCATAGCTGAATCAAAGTTTTAATAGAAAGGTTAAAAAAGACTTTCACATAACTAGTAAATGCCTCTATTTCCCACCATCCCTATGCCATTCTTCCTCTTTTAATTGCTTTTATGCTTATCCTCTCACTTTCTGTTACATGCTTTCATCTCTTGTCCTCCCTTACAGTCTTTTGCCTACATATCTCATTTCCATAATTTTCTTTGGCATCCTCTCTTTCTCCATCCTCATTACATGTCCATACCATCTCAGTCTTGCTTCCTCTACTATCTCATGTACTCCAACATCCTCATTACAATGTCCATACCATCTCAGTCTTGCTTCCTATACTATCTCATGTAAGGTGACCTGGCGGTCTATGGGTAAGGTGCCAGACTTCTGTGCTGGAGTTCCAGGGTTCAAACCTCGGTCCCGGCACAGATTTATCTGATTGCCAAACCCTTCCTTCACCTCTGACAAGACGTGTATTAATCACAACTTGTGAATGTGAGGAATGCCAGGCCTTCACTGTGGTTCGGATTCCACGTTCAACTGTAGGTCCTCCATTTTATCTCACAATCACCCTAACATTGCACATCGGTGTAAGTGCGTGTAACCCAAAGGGGTAGTAAGACGCGGTGCTAATAATAAAATAATAATAATTTCTCATGTACTCAAACATCCTCATTTAATGCCCATACCATCTCAGTCTTGCTTCCTCTACTATCTCATGTACTTCTATACCCCCATTATTTCCCAGATAACTTTATTCCTAATCTTGTTTCTCTTCATGACAGCTAACATTCTTCTTTTATTTTACCATTAACTTTAAATTGTTATATCAAGTGAAATACTTCATGATGATTGTACTCAAGATACTTTTTGGAGATCTTTTTCAAATCTTGAATTGCTCGAATACTATGGATTAGAGCGTTTCATCTCTAAAATGAATTTATCTAATAGATTTCTAGCATAAATTAACTAAGAGAGTTGACAGTTAAATATTTAAGAACTCACAGTTTTCACTTGTGGCTGTCACTGTCAACTTTTCACTTTACACGTTTGTTAAGTTTGAGTTGCTAGAAGCTGTAGCTGTCATTTATCCTTTGTCTAGGCAACAGCTCAGCCAAGGGAGTTGACGATGACGGAGGGTCTGACAACCACGCCATAACTGTGGTGGAGAAGGCTCTTGAGATATTTACCCTGGTCTCTGGTATCATCAAGTCCTCAACAAGGACCGGTGGTCAGGTGGGTACTAGATCTGTTCAAGGTCAACAACTCGGAGAAGGGATAATATGGTGATCCATGCGGGTGTTAGTTACACAATCTACACTTTTTTTTTTCACTTTATCAAACATGTAAAAGCTATTTTTTGAATACTCAAGTTATACTTAAAACTTTAGGCATTTTTAATTTTCATTCACCTATTATTTTATAAAAATAATTTTTCATATAACAACACTTAATCACTACTCTCAAAACTAACATCACTTGATAGTGACGCAAGGTGGAAGACCAAAACCAAGAAGATAAAAATATCTCAATCTAGCTCAACTATGGTGTCATTTTCTTCTTCTTTAAATATTTGGACGCAACATGGCTGTGAAAGTAGCCAGTTCAAACACTTCTCTTGCTAATAATCTTTGGTTTAGTTAAATCAATTTTGTTTGAGAAATTATTTTTTATTAGCACAGTTGGTACTGTTTATTTTTTAGCCAATTTCAGGATGAAGGCAAACAATGACGATGTAGTTATTGTTAATTTGCATTTAAATCATTAAAATTTACCATAATTCACATTTAAAAGGTAAAATGGTCAAATTCGCAAAAAGATTTTATTTTATTTCGTGAATGTATTATTACTTCAAAGATGCTGCAATGGTCATTAAATATGTTTTGATAGTAATTTTAACGTGCTGAATAAAAGTTGTTAAAATCATGTCTCACGAAATTTTGGTGTCTCTAGCCTTAAGTCCATGTTCTGCCGCTAGAAGAGTATTACATCCCTATGGTGTGTGTTGCGTTTATAGGAACTGCAGAACCACCTGCTGATGGGGTCATGGGTGCTGATCACAGGGCTACAGACCCAGTTGTCTGCCTCCAGTTTCCTGCCTGCTGACAAGGGGAAGGAGGAAAAGGGCAAATCCCCCAGTAAAATGAGAGAAGGGTCGTCGCGGATCAATCTCATGAAAGTGTGAGTAGACCTGTGTTAAACATGAAAATATTGGCACCACAAGAGCTGGCTTGTAATTAAGAATGTCACCTCCTTCGGTGGCCGACTGGTCTATAGCGTCATTCCCGCAATAGACGAGGATATTAGGTTGGGTTGAATCCTGATCTGGTGTACCGAGGGTGGTTTTTCTTAAATTGATTTACACTCTCTCTCCAAGCAAATACTATTTGGATGAAATATGGCAGAAGCAACACTAGAGTGTCAGCAGGCATGTGTTAAAGTCCACTTTTTCAATTCGAAGCAAACTCTAATTGAATATATGAAACATTTCTGAAGCTGAATCGAAGTGGGAAGATTTTTGGTAGTTGATTTATGCTTGAAAATATATATTATTTTAGTTATTTATATAACTTTACACACTAAAATTACTTGGAAAATGTTTTATCGCGTATTTGTCTCTAATATGTAGTTTACTCGCTAAATAATTTTATAATCATGGAAATTGATAAAAAATAATGAAAAATTAATTTTCTATCACAATATGTAACTACATTATTTTAGATTTTGATCAGATGAACATTCATTTGTGATGTACATAACATCACAGAATGACAGAAACTAAACATAAATGTGCATTTTTACTTGCAAAGCCTCGTAATTGTCGAACCTGGAAAGGAATTTTATTTTCAAATCCAAGTCGTAGCTGACAAATTTTGAAACCAGGCCAAAACTTTGCGCACCCCTATATGTTGACTGTCACGTTCATCGAAACATTTTGAAAGCGTGTCCTCTTGACGTTGTCGATTGTTTCTCCGCAGTCAACAAGGGTTCGGTGTACTGTCAGTGGCGCTAGCGTCCCGAGCTCTCACCATGATGTCTGCCTTGCTGGACGACCTCCAGGTGGAATGTGCCTCCAGTGACATCTATGACGTGCAAGGTGACCCCGATATGGAGAGCGAACCTGCAGGTCTGGACATCCTGGGACACTACTCGGCCCAACAGAGAGCTGCCAAGTTCCTGGGCGCTGCCCCGCTCAATCAACTGCTCTTTTACCTTGCTACTATTAGCTACAGGAAGGTAGAGTGCATTTAGCTTGTGGGTCTTTTAAAACTGCCGATTATAAAAAAAAAAATTGTCTATTGGCTTATAAAAATACGACAACGTAATGTAGGGTTTACGAAGTCCACTTATTCTATTCGAGCGAAGTTGAATTGAGTATATGAAGTGTTCTTAAAGCCCAATCAAAACAGATAGTTCATTTAAAATTTTTGTCTTATGAATATTAATTTGTGATGTAAATAACGGCACAAAATTACAAAAATTGAACACAAATGTATAACTATTTTAACCTTAAATATCATTATTGGCAAAGCTTCATAATTGCTGCATCTGGAATTTTACTTTCATATAGAGTTGGGTCAGATCCATTATTTTACGATTCCGAATCTTCAATTTTCCTTTTAATCTGAATCCAAATTAGATTTTTTCCCTATATTAGTAAATATTAATCTATAATATATAACAGTCTAAATGGCAATAATTGAACATAAATTGAGTATTTTAGTGCCCAATATTTTTTTTTATTTTCGAAGCTTCGCACACACCTATATTATGTGGTGTTGGAACAATCAATTGAATGCTCGGTTGTGTTGTTTTGTAGGCCTGCACATTGAAGAGAATCCAAAAGCACCCGCCCGAAGGAGACACTTTCAGCACATCAGACTCCACGACTTACTATGAGGATGATTTGATGAGTTGCTCGGACGAGAGTTCAGGGGACGATGGTGAGGGGTTCACTTTTAGTTGGCTAGTTCATTTAGACACCGTGAAACACCTAAATGGTGTTGCTTAGAACAAGTTATGTAAGGAGAATATTAGAGATGCCATGATTCCAATTTTCGATTCTTAAATATTAAGCTCAATTTATCGATTATCAAATGATACATTTATTTAAATATTTTACTATAATGTGTTTTCAAATCAACTAAAAAATGCTAATAGTAAAAAACTAATGGCCATGCTTGATTTGTTTGTTGATTTGTTCACTTGGACACAAATGGTAACGTAGAGTACATTTACATTTTGCTAGTACTAAAATGAAACAGAAAAAATAAAATAATATAGGTTACCATTAAAATTACTGTATTCTCAATATTGCTGTTTTGTTTAAAGACCAAAATATTAATTTGCTTGGATTTGAGAACAGACTCGAGGTATCGGAAATTGTGATATTATGATTGATTTTTTCGATACCTGTCAGAATCGAGAGTCAAGGAATTTAATTAGAAATCTCTAAAGAATATCCAAGTAAAAGCATTTTGACACCATTTTGCTAAGTTTATGTGTGTACTGAAACGGCAGTCTCAAGAGATTTTAGGGGGTGTTTAAGGAATTGCGAAGTCTACATTTTCAATTCAAAGTTTAAAGTAAAGTAGAATTGAATATTATATAAAATGTTCTCGAAGACAAATCAAAGTTCTAATATTTTTTGTTGATGGTTTTGTGCTTGAAAAAAAATATTACATTTTGTTTATTTTTATAACTTTATACACTAATATTACTTATATGTTTTATTGTACAATTTTTTGAAAAACTTCATTTTAAATTGATAAATCAAGTTATCACAACATGATTTTTTACATAAATACATTTATTACAATTATAATTTGCCGTTTTCATCCTTATACAGATATTTTGACTCATTTCCCGTCTCGATCCTGATATTTTGACTCATTTCCCGTCTCGATCCCGATATTTTGACTCATTTCCCATCCCGTTCCCGATATTTTGACTCATTTCCCATCCCGTTCCCGATATTTTGACTCATTTGTCATCCCGTTCCCGATATTTTGACTCATTTGTCATCCCGTTCCCGATATTTTGACTCATTTCCCATCCCGTTCCCGATATTTTGACTCATTTCCCATCCCGTTCCCGATATTTTGACTAATTTCCCATCCCGTTCCCGATATTTTGTCACATTTCCCATCCCGTTCCCGATATTTTGTCACATTTCCCATCCTGTTCCCGTCTCGATCCCGATATTTTGACTCATTTCTCGTCCTGTTCTCGTCCCGATATAAAAATTTCATTCCTGTACATCCCTAGAAAGAATGTTAACACTTAGTTACTATTGTATTTTATATCATCATATTAATATTTTCTCTTTAGTTCATAATTTTTTTTCAAGATACAGATTTTGCTTGGTTAGTAGTGGATTTGACCCAACTCTAATTTTAAACACTTGTTCATCTCTGAGCATATTGTGCTTTTCAGACGACGACAGTGAGCCCATCCTGGGGCTGTGGTTTGAGGAAACTCTGGCCCCTCCGGATAACCCACCGGGTAACCAGAGCACCCAGAATAACGGGGAGAGTGCGGACGGAAACAAGCACAGCTCGGACAGGACCGGCTCCATCGTGCCTGAGAAGGGGGAACCTCACGGGGTAGCTACTCTGTCTTTCTCTTCCAAGTGACTTTATTTGATTGATCAAATGTTGTTGGTTAATGTTTAGATGTTAAAATATAAAATCTTATTAAACAATGTTGTCAGGTGGGCCTAACTGGGGAACCGAGAAAACACAAAATGTTTTGGTGCCTCGGAAAACTGTGAATATTACAAAATCCAGTTTAAAATACTGGAATATTTGTTAATTTGGGACATAAAACATGAATTTCGTTTTAAAAAATTATATAAAAAAAGATCATCCTATAAATGGTTTTATAACCCCTGGAAAATCATTAAAAAAAATATATATTTTTTTGCACATTTAAAAAACAATTTTCATAAAAAAAGTTGTTTAGACTGTCAAATACTTGAAAAGTATACATACATTATACAGGCCTACAATATAAGGAATAGCCTGTATCAAATATTATTAAATACATAATATCAAAGTAGACCTTATTTACTATATCAGTTTCAACTCGAAAATAGGCCATACACTAAAATTAAGATCATGTTGAAAAGGGGGGGATTGTCTGAAAATGAATCCTTTAGGTTTCCTAAGTTTCATATTAAATTAAAAATTGGGAAGAGGATTGAAGGTGAGGGCCCACACACTTACCAGGAAACTGTAGCCTTGAAGTCCACAATTAAAACACATAATTATGTAATTTCCTGAATACCTAAATCAATTTCCTTCCTCAGCAGAAGAGAGTAAAACACATACTGTACTATGGCAGCATGGATGGAGGTAGGTCAAGGTCACTTAGATACTGTTGTTGCTTGCTTCTTGCTTATTATTGTTTTGCTTAGATATTGTAATTGCCTGTTCAAACTTGGGTCTTGACTGGATCTTGGTAGATGGTTACACTGTTTTATACATATTTATTTATTGAATTATCAGTTATCATTTATTATTGTTTGTATAGAAATGACTTGAATGCTGTGACCAGGCTTGTTTGGAAAAAAGAGTGAGAAGATTGTATAAGATTAAGACTGGAGGGGGGGCCGGGAGCATGTTCCCACCTACGAAGCTGGAAAGCATTGCAACTATTAGGGAGGACTCGTATAGCTCTAGTTCTATAGCATGAGTCTAAATCTGAACTATGGGATTGGGCATGGAGCACTATTGGTTTGTCAGGGTCGTTGTGGTTGGTGTCAAACCGGTGACCATTAATTTGTGTCTTGAGTGTTCCTGTGGTGAGGTCATTGTATTCAGCTATACAGTAGTTGTATTGTAGCTGGTATATAATATTTTCTGTAGAGCAGTCGTAGTGGCCTTTCATGGGATATTCCATTTGTGTGAGTCTGCCGTTGAATGAGGTGGAAGGGTGGTGAATTTACAATGTACTGCATCTCGGCTTGTCGCAAGGTAGGAACCTTTGACCTTTGGAGACAGGTAGAGTAATTTAGGGTGAACCAGAATGTTGTGGAGGTTAGGGGGACATTTGAATATGATTCTTGGAGCAGTGTTGAGAAGATTTTTTTTAAGAGGTGATGCAGTTAGAATATTGTAGGCTGTGTTTAGGATAAATCTTGAGTTTGTCTAGTGGTGAGTGATATGTCATTGGAAGGTTGTTTCTTGATAGGCTCTTGTTTGGATTTGACTGTTGACTATGTGTTTAGGGTATTCTCAGGATGTGAAAACCTTGAAAAGTTGATGACCTTCCTTGTTAAGGTCATTCGACCGCCACCAACATTTTATTGCATTCTTTTAATATAACCTATAAATATTGATTCATTGATTTCAAATAATTACAGTTCTCAAGCTATAAGTAGTCAAACTTACTATTTTATCCATTTTACTTACAAATTTTAAGGTAAAGTAGTTAATGCATGGGGATTAAATTTATTCTAGCTTGACATGCATATGAATTGTATGCAATGAAGTACTTACAATATTTTAAATAAAAATAGTTTTTAATTTATAAGCTACATAATAGTTGTAAAATTACATCATTTTTGATCTTATATAAGTACTTTTCGTTTTCCGCTCGGAACCCACTATTGTTTGTTGTTCCGGGGCCTTGGTACCAGGGGTTGATAATATTTTATTGTATGTCGGGGCCTTGTTACCACTGGCTCATAATATTTTATTGTTTTATGTCCCGGGGCCTGGTTACACGAGTAGGATATGACTTGTACCACCTGGTTGAACTCGTGCATATGCAGACAAAATGATCAACAGCCAACTGGTTGAACCCGTGCATATGCGGACAAAATGATCAACAGCCAACTGGTTGACCCCAAAAGACCCACTTAGAAAATTGATGCCTTACTAATGATGATTTTAATCCACAAAATTAGCGTATAACCCGAACGGGTAGTAAGACGCGGTGCTAAAAAAACCCCACTAAATTGGTATTTTTTCCTTAGCATCTCACTCCCCGTTCGAGCTATACTCAGGATAAGGAATGAGAAAGGTAGAATTTAAGTGAGCGGGATTCTAACCCCAATCTCCTCAACACTGCCAATCCAGTACAATGGAATAGTGAGACATTGCACCGTGTGACCACAAATGTGGGTATTTATTATAGCTATAAATTATATTTTAAATTTCATGGACTTTACTTGTTATTTTCCGTTTACGATTATTTGTCGAACACATTGTTTGCAATGTATTGACTTGTTGGTCAATTGTTTCATTGAATCCATCTCGACTTTTGTATGCCAGTAGGTCCTCTCATGTTGAACAGTTGTATATCCTATCACATGGTCCTAAACGTGTCGCTCAATTGACACACTCAAGCTTTGAAATATTTTTATTTATTTGGTCAACCAGTTGGCTGTCAATCACTTTGCCTTCTTATGCATAAGCTTGTCGACCAGTTGGTCCTAGTCTTGTAGGTCACTTGACCTACGTGGTATACCAACATTTTTACAGCTTGTCGGCCAGTTTGTTACATGCCCATCATCAGCTCTGTTAACTATTATATTAATAACAACAACGAAAAGTAATACTTTTTGTTACTACAAATAAAGAACTCTGAAACCTGCTCCGGTGTTAGCATGGTCTCTAAGGCCTTACTAGACATAGATTAGACCATTAAAGCCAGGGAGATCGGGGTTAGATCTCGGTCGGGTGTACTGAGGGTAGTTTTATTATAAAGTTTCCCACTCTCTCTACACAAATGCGAGTGCACTTCCACTAAATTCACTTTTCCTAATCCATAACTAATTAGTGTAATTAGTACAGGTGAGTATACCCCGAACAGATAGTAAGACTCTGTGTTAAAAGAATAATAAAAGCACCCTTAAACTTTCACCGCTCAATTTATTTCATTAAATTGCTTAGTAATACAAATTTTTACTTCTAAGAACACATTTTGTAAATATAGGCCTAGTAGGATTCAGTACAATAAATACTTTGTGACACGTTTGATAAGTTCATTATTTTTAAATTATTAATATTCTATGAATCTTAGTAGCCAGGATTCAAACTCAAGCCACAACTCCCGGGTGAGCCGTGCGGTGACAATTCATTTTCTAAATTACTAAATAACAGTGAAGTTACTTAGTGGAAAAAAAAAAGAGGTAGTGCTTTGACAACANCCCCCCTTTCACAATACAACACTCCCCTTCAACCATGTTAAAAATTCCCTGTTAAAATGTTATAGCCTATTCATTCTAGGAGAAGCTTGTTGGACGAATCACCTTAAGGTCATCTTCCTCGGAACATAAACATTTGGCTCTGGTAGCTAGGCGATAGGATAGAGAACATTTTATGTGAAGAGTATGGTTGATTTAGAAATGGAGGTAATGTTGATGATTGTTGGCTTTTTTGTGTACTGTGGTGTTTATGTTTCCCTTATGAAGGTCCAGTTCCAGATCCAAGAATATGGCATGGTGTTGTGAAATGTTCCAGGTGAATCTGAGGGTGCTAAGGAACTCTGATAAATTAGTTACAGAATCTGTCCAAATCATGAATATGATGTCAGTAAATACTGTGTTTTAATCTCTTCTGCTGAAGAAGGGAACTGATCTACCCCAAAAATGACATAATTATGTGGTTTATTGTGTTTTAATTGTAAACTTTGAGGCCTATAAGTGTGTGGCCCTTGCCATTCTATCCTCCTCTCAATCTTAAATTTAATATAGTTTTTTAAGTTTGAAAGCATTCAATATGTACTATCAATGTTAAATTTTTAATCCAATAGAAATTATAATTTAAGTAAGGGCCATTTAAAAATAGTAAAAGTAATGATTATTCAAGTATATAGTTATCTATTTTGCTATTTTTATTTTCATTACCTTGTCATGGCAATGCAATCGAGGATAATTCAAAATGGACGACAATATTGAATAAGTGTATTGGTTGAAAGTAGTTTCAAGCCACTGTTACATGGTTATTGAAATTTGATATTAATTTGACTAATTTGTTAAGTTATCAAATGATTTATAAGGGAAACTGCTGATTTAGTAGCGTATACTTACCATCGCGTTTTAAAAATCGATTTGTATGTTCATCAAGAGAAAGCTCAAACATGTTTTGAGCTCAATCCCTAGCGTTAATAGCGAGCTTTGCTCGAAGCTTGATATGTAAGTACTCGCAGAGCCCCAGTTGTAAGACGTTCTCTCTCTCATGCGCAGTACATCCTGTTGGCGTCTCAGATCTTCCAGTTTATGGACAAGTACCTGCTTAGTAGCGAGTCCTCGTTCATGATGCGCTATGTCCAGGCAGGACTAGCCGAGCAGCAGATGATCATCTTGGCCGCTATCATACGGGACTTGGACCGAGAGACTGCTCGGACAGAAACAGGTGTGGGGGCAACATACCCGTGTTTACAAATATGTACATTTTAAGGGTGTTCCAAGTCCACTTTTTGATTGTAAGTGAACTCGAATCAAATATATGAAATATTCTTTAAGTTAAATTGAAGTTTAAATATTTTGTACATTTTTTTTTTTTATGTTTGAAAAAATATTATATTAAGCTTAATTCTATAACTCAATGCACTGAAATTATATAGAAAATGTGTTATCATACAATTGTTCACAATATTCCATAACAAGCTGAAAAGTTTTAATTTGTAACGTTTGAACAGCTCAGAATGGAAATGATTGAACATAAATTTAGTATTTTAAATGTCAATAGACTTATTGCCCAATCCAGCAATTTTTTTTTTCAAAGCACAGTTGAATTTAATAATAGTTTTGAAGAATATAAATATCAACCTGTTAAAACTGTGTGTATTTTAACTTTGGGTAATTTTAAGCCCAATCTGAAGCTTCAGAATCTGAATATTCCTGAGATGAAAACCACTACCCAAAAATATTCAAACATTGAAGATAAGATTTATATATTCGATTCAAGTTCACTTACAATTGAACAATTGGACTTGTACACTGATAATTTACTCTAGCGAAAGTAAAATGTTTCTAAGCTTCTCACACCCTTGCACATTTAATATCAATTGTTGCTTTATTAAGAGAAATTATCATATTTCGTGGCCTCCCCTCAATCGTCTGTTTTCTCCTGTTGCAGGAACTATATCTGTGTACTTTGGTGCAACCTTAGGATCCTTGTATAGCGAGTTCTCTCAGGCCCTGACTCGCTACACTCACAACCTTCTGGCCCGAAGTATCCTCAACGAGAGTCTCCAAGGAACACTTCTGAACCACCTGGGGGTCAGCCCTTGGTCGCAGGAGAATTCAACCACCTGGCCCCTCCAGGTGTACCCCCGCACCCTTGCGGTTTTGGCACAGGTGACAAACTACCAGCAATCGAGCAATACATTACAATATAATACATTACAATAAGTCTGCACAAGTATAAGATTTTAATTTTTAAATCGTTTCAAATTTGAAATGATTCTGAATGAAATATTCTTCGACAAATTTTTAAATCTAATCTGATTCAAAGATTTTATTTTGGAAAGGTTTTGAATCAAAGATTTTATAGTGAAATGGTTTCAAATCGAATTTAAAGCTAAATTGTATTAATGCCCATTTATAAGACTACTGTCATTAAAATTGTAACTAAACAATAAACATATATTATTTGGTTCACACATTTTTAGGTTAAGTTAAATAATATAATTTTATTAGTTATAATGTAGATATAGTAATATAATTTATCTGAAATGTTATGATGTATTAACAATAAACATATTAATAGAAATTTATGGAAGTGTGCGAAGTCCACTTTTTCAATTCAAAGTAAACCCAAATCGAATATATGAAATATTCTCAAAGCTGAAACAATAGTTTGAATATTTCCTGTTATTTTATTATTGATTACATCTTATATTGTGCTTATTTATGTAACATTTTACAATAAAATAGCTTAGAAAATCATTCTTTTTGTGCCAATTATAGGTTTTTAAATTTCAATCTTTAAGCTTCAAAACTCTGACTTGACTGAAACAAATACCAGCTTCTACTTCACTTTGATAAAAATACTTGCTTTGACCATTATGAAACCATGCCAATAAAAATATTGACAGCTTAATTATTCAATCTACATTGAATCGTTGCCATTTTTTTTCCTTATATACATCATAAATTAATATTCATATGATAATATCCAGAGTAATTAATGTATAAAGTTAAAAGATAGCCACAATATGTTTTTTCAACCATAAAATCATTACAGTGAAATATTTAAACTTTTATTTTGCTTCGAGAATATTTAATATATTTGATTTGAGATTGCTTTGAATTTAAAAAGTGGAATTGGCCCACCCTAGCCCACTGTTAATCAATCCTCAGATATGAGATGGGGCCCACCCTAGCCCACCGTTAATCAATCCTCAGATATGAGATGGGGCCCACCCTAGCCCACCGCTAATCAATCCTCAGATATGAGATGGGGCCCACCCTAAGCCCACCGCTAATCAATCCTCAGAAATGAGATGTTCCTGAATATTCACGACAATGATAGAGGGTTGGTACTTGAAACCAAAGAGCCTAGTTTGACCTGTTGTCTGTCCCCAGGTATTGTTATTGAAGCCGCAGCAGGACAAGGAGGCGGCCATTATCAGCATCTGGCATCGCCTGGTCAGCACTTTGGTAGCTAACATCTCTAACCCTCCCAACATCTTTGAGCTGGAACATGAAGGTACCTCATCACACTCATTTGCTATCGATACATCTCAAAGAGGTAATGGCTGCCTCTTGAAGAAAATTGATTGTTACCGACCTAGGTTTCATTCTATTAGGCTGTAGTGATGATTTTCTTTGAGAAGCGGCAATAGTGTAAAGTGTGAACTCTGTGAACTGTCTTTTCTACTTCTGTTATACTTCTTATTGGTGGTTTAGTACCAACTCAACAATCAGTCCCCAGACCAGTAATTTAACACTTAACTGAATGTATCAATGCTTTAATGAATGGATAAGAAAGAATGTTAACATTTAGTTACTGTTTATATTTTCTATTATTCTACCATATTTATAATTAAGTACTTTGAAGTTTATCATTTTTTCCAAGATTTGGATTCGGAATTCAAAGTTAAATTGCTGATTCTGATTCGTTAAATAGTGGATTTGACCCAATACTAATATTTACATAAAAAGTGTTTTTGTTGTTGTTTGTGATGTAGGCCTACTAATAAACATAGCAAACAAAATATCATTTGTCAGTGGTACCAAGCCTTGAAACAACTTTTATAAAATTAAAGATGAAATATTTTCACATTAACTAAAATTGTGAGATTGTGCTGTTTTGTCCCAGACCTTAATGTGGAACACGCCCAGTTGCTCCTGTTCCTGTTCCACTCTCTCAACCTCATGCAGAAGAAGTCCGTGATCTTGCTCACGGCTGGAGGTGTGATCTGTACCGCCAACACTGTCACCTCTGCCATGAAGGACTCGCAGCTGCTACATCTGTCTCGACTGGTCTTGCTGCTCGACTACCTCATGAAGCATCTCTACGATCCTCCTCCAGCATTGTTGGAGCAGGTGTGTAACTTTGGAGTCCAATTTTACAAATCCTAGTGAACTCGAGTTGAATATATTAAATATTCTCAAAGCCGAATATAAGTTTGAATATTTTTTGTTAGTTGTTTTATGATTGAAAAAATATATACTATATTACTATTATGGTTATTCATACACACTAAAATGATTTTGGAATAGTTTTATTGCACAATTGTATGTATTACTTAGTTGTTATTCTGATAAATCAAGTTATCTCAACTTACAAGTTATCACTTCAGTTTTTTTTACATGAATATTAATTTGTATTGTATACAACAGCTCAGAATGGAAATAATTTAACATAGAGTATTTTAGCTTTGAATATTTTTATAGGAGAAGCTTTATAATTGTTGAAGCTGAAATTTTTTCATAAGTGATGTCAAAGTTGACATTTGTTTTGAAGCTTCGCACACCCCTAATTTATATTAAAAAAAATTGCCGTGATTTATTTTTAATTTTCTTAAACCACTTAAATAAGGGGGTACTTAAACCATTTGTAACCAAATATAAATATTTTATCTGGCCAATTTTTAAACCCTGCCGATTTTTTTTTTTTGATCATCATAATCCATTTATCAAATTTAGCACAAATTGGGGTATCTATGGATGAGTGATGATGTGCTGTGCGTTTTCAGGTACAATGGAACCTGTTTAGCGCCACAAGCATGGTGGAGGACCCCGGTGACGCCAAGGACTCTGGCCGAGGGGTGGCTTCGCGCATCTACTGCCCCTGGAAGGAGATAGAGGACAACTACCGCAAGTTTGGCCCCCAGGATGAGTTCTCCATGAAGCCAAGGTTTTATAGCCTGACCAGCGCCGAGCTCAACAACCAGGAGTTCCCCAAGCTGGATGGACTGGTAGGTGTTTGTGTGATTGACAGCTTGGCGCAATTACTTCTATGCATTGCACCTGTACCTCTGTGTGTGCTTGACAGCTTGGTGCTAGTACCTCTCTGTACTATAGTTTCTGTGTTTGACAGCTTAGTGCCAACTAGACAGTTGCAAATTGGATTTTTTGAGTTCAAATCGAATCTTGATTTGCAGCAAATAATAACTCGCATATTTCAAATAATTATTAAATCGGTTCATATCTTAGCTAAATTTGCTAAAGTTGTGATGTTAAAAAAGTTAACACATTAAAAAAAACTTTAGATAATTATTTGAACCTAGTCCTCCAAGTTCTTCAACATGTTCATGCGGTAAAAAGCACCTCTGTTGTGGTGATAATAAACCATAAATATGTATCGTCAGTCCTCAAAGTTAGCACATTTAATACTTGTTATCCAAAGGTGCTATTATAGGCTAGCAAAGGTTTATAAAGGTGGCTTTTGGTGATAAAAAAATGCACCTTATTTTTTGGTCACTATTGTAATAATTAATATTAATAAGTGGGGATGTCAAACTTAATTCTTGGATACCTCGATACCCTCGATTCTTACTGGTATCGAAAGATTTGATGATCGATCCTAACATTAGATTCTTGATACTTCCAATTCCTAGTTCTCAATGAAAGTACTTCCAACTAAGCAAAACTGAAAAATCCAAAATGAGTAGTAATCGATTATTTCTATACTAGTTTATGTGCTGTTAATTGCTATAGCCTATATTTTGGTTTAATTAATGACTCTATTAGGTGAAAAGACTTGTGGTTTTTGTTGGGTTTTGTTTTGCTATGCTATCAAGTTGAATAAATATGTTTATATATGAGGTTGAAAAAATAGTAAAATAGGAAATGTTCAAGAATCGAAAAATCAAAGTTGAATTTAGAATCGGAATCGAGAAAAACAGGTATCATGACATCTCTATTAATAAGCATTTATTTAAACTCACAAGAATTATTAGCATATTTTAGGTATATTGTGGGATTTGCTTGACGACCTAAAACCTTTTCGACTTTTTTCTAATATGGTTTGATTTGAGTTATTGAGTCAATATCAATATTATTGAAGCTTGGCAGACCCTACCTTACTCTATTTGAATGTTTGAATACTTGATCATTTGTGCAGGCATGCAACTTCATCCTGGGCTCTGCAGACAAGCTCAAGTATCCCCTCCTGTTGGACGCCTTGATTGAGGTGCTGAACGTGACGAACCAATGTGGTCCTGCCATTAAGAGGACAGAGAAGCTCAGCTTCACAGGGCTGTGCACTGTCCAGTACTGCTTTACTATTTGTTGGAGGTGGGTTGACTGTCTTAACACTATCAAACATTTAACATTCAACATACTCACATTTGAAATAATATACAAATATATAAAGGGGTGTACCCAGTTCAAGAACTTGAATCGAGTATATGAAATATTCTTTAAGCTGAATTGAAGTTTGAATATTTTATTTTAGTTGTTTTATTCTTGAAAAATGATTATGTATTGGCTATTTATATAACTTAATGCACTAAAATTAGTTGGAAAATGTTTATTGCACAATTGTTTGTAATAATTTGTGTGAATGACAAATCAAGTTATTATTACAACATGCTATTCAATTATTTCAGATTTTTTCCATATGAATATTAATTTGCAATGTACAAAACATCTCTGAATGGCTATAATTGAACATAAATTGAGTATTTTAGCCGTCTATATCTTTATTGGCGAATCTTCTAATCCGAAATTTGTTTCGAAGCGAAGCTAAAGCTGATGTTTCAAAGCTTGGCACACCCCTAGTTTAAATACTTTTTGTTATTTCTTTGATGCTGTATAAAAACTATCATGGGGTTATTTGATACCACTGAATAAACTGAAATACTTAAATTAAATGATTAATGGCGCAGTTACTTGTAGTATTTAGTTCAAATCTAATATATTAAGCTACTGTCACAACATGACATTTAATTAATTAAAGCTATATTGATTTATAAAAGTACTTAACAGTTAAGAATAGCAATAACTAAATTGATGTTAAATATAGAAGAAGGCTCAGGAAAAAAGATAAGATACATATGAAAAAGAACAAACAAAAAATTGGTTTTACAATGAAAAGAAGAACAGAGTTCACACTGAACACCGCTACAACTGTACAAAGAGTTAACAACTGCTTCTTGAAGAAAATCTATTGTTAGCGCCCAATCCTTCGATCTAAAGTATGATTTTGGTAGGAAGAACAGTAGAAGTTAGTTACTAAAATTACTAAAACCATTTTAATATATTCATACATCAAGTCATGCGCTCTGCGGGTGTCACTTTTAATAGTTAATATCACAAATAATAGTATAGAAAAATGTTATCAATGTTATCTGTAAAGAAATAGGTTTGAATTTTTTCTCCTACTATCCCAACCAAAATCAGGTTATAGGCTTCATTCTATCTGAACTCATCAGGAGTAGTGTGAAATGCGCAACGCAACTTCCTAAAAGAGGAAACAAACAAACAAAAAGGAAGAAAAAATTATATGAAGTTGGTAAAGAATGAGAAGACACTTAGCTATCAACATATTTTAGAAACAAATAACAAAGACAAATGCTGGAGATGAACAGTGGATTTGAATATGTAATATATCACTTTAAAGAAAAGGACTTAAGGAATAGTTCACTTTCAAAGCCAAGTCAAAGTGTATGAAGCTACGCTCACCCCTAGGATACATTATTGAACATAGAACATCATAGTTAGTTGTTCAGCATTGACTGTATTGAAAGTCTCTATGAACATTTCTGTGCTTGTGCAGGTTGTTACTACTGCTACCACCATCAACACCATACATGGACAAGCTGGCTCTAGGAGAGGAGATGTCTTCCCCCGCGACTCTCCTACACTCCCTGGTTTGGGGCCCTCGTGCTGCCAGTAAGACGTTCAACGGCTGGATGAAGGTAAGACACTTCACTGGCGTTCTAGCAGCGTACGCTAGCTTTACAAGCTACGTCGATCTATTAGAGACAATGTGCTGCAATGAACCTCTTCTGCACTAGAAGAGAAGAGGTCGTTCTTACGAGACTTTGCATTGGGTAGACAATCCTTACTTTAAGACGGGCTTCACCTCCCGTGTGCTATCTTTGTGTTACTCATCTAAGTATGTACCACATTTTGGTGACTATGCCCCTATTCACCTGTCTCTTGGTTTGAATGGTGACCCTAATTATTTATTATGCGACAGTGCGGATGGAGGAATATGCTAAATTCTTTTATACACCAGTCGAATCTTTTAAATTCCATCTGAGCCTTTATATAATAGAATGGCTCATATGTTAGTTGTATAACGTCGAAAAATTTTTTAGAAACTTTTGTAGTACTTCTTTAATCTTTGTATTTTGATAATTCTATATTTTATAACTGCATTCATCTTCTATTTTTACCCAGTGTATTTTTTGTAAATTTTTTTTCAATGGTGATTTTACTAGGTTTTAATTTTTTTGTAAAATGTGCTAATTACCGTGTCACGGCGCCTATAAAAATGCAAATAATAATTAACTTGAAAAATCAAATTTGATTTTGTAATTTTTAATCAGGAGTATGCGAAGTACACTTTTTCATTTTGAAGCGAAGTTGAATCGAATACTAAGAGATATTGCTGAAGCCGAATAGAAGTTTGAATATTTATAAAAACAATTTAATATTGAATAAAAATATTACACCTTGCAGGACTATGTAAATTTAGGTATTAAATATAATTTACACTGCTATATTCAAAATGTAAGTAGTACATTTACTCTTATAAATTAAGTTATCACAAAATGTAATATAATTATTTCAGTTTTTTTTACACCATGACTAATTTGTAATATACAGTTGTAACCAAACGGCTTGAATTGGGAGGTGTGGTTGTATAAGATTGTAGTGTTCTGGATTGTGAATAACAGACCGACTGTTGCAGGTTGTTATAATTAGCTAGTAAACAAATAAAATAGAGACGCTGACCATATAAACAGTGTCAGCATTCCAGAGGGGTAAACCAGGCCAGNTTCTAAAACTTGAATTTTTAATAATATACAGCTGTAACCACACAGCCTAAATTGGGAGGCGTGGTTGTATAAGATTGTAGGGTTCTGGATTGTGAATAACAGACCGACTGTTGCAGGTTGTTATGATTAGCTAGTAAACAAATAAAATATAGGCGCTGACCATATAAACAGTGTCAACATTCCAGAGGGGTAAACCAGGCCAGACGGCAGAATAAAGAAAGAGTGTGTGTCCAGCTATCGAGTCTAGGGGGTCACTCTCCCCGTTTTGGGGGCTACGTGGGCTAGGATGTCGGCACATCAGTACTTGTAATTGGGGGCTACTGCTCGAGCCCAGATTACTGGGGTTCATAAACTGTGTAGGCTCACCTAGAGGTTAAGACAGGCCATTGGTAATTTCTTGCAATACTTCGTTCTGTCATAAGCTTCCAAATGGTCTTTCAATTTCTTATATATTTTTAATATCACTATCAACATAACATTTGCAATAGACATATTAGTACCAATAAAAACCTTGAAATCCAAGTCGAACGTCAATCACGAACCCACACAATCACATATCTCCCCCCACCCCACCCCCCATCCTCGGCCGTAAAACATCCTGACAAGATTTAGGTCAATAGGACTCAACACAAAGGGGGTGGTGACACAGTTTTAGTTAAGTGAAAATATTTAAAATTAATCTAATGATAGTTGTTTAAGGCTTGCTACACTGACTAGTGATATTTTGTTTGTCATATCTATTATGTAATAAACAATTTTATTTATTCTAGTGGTGTGCAAAGTCCACTTTTTAAATTCGAAGCGAACTCTGATCGAAGTTCGAATATTTTCTTTTAGTTTTATGTTTGAAAAAATATTATACGATGGCTATTTATATTACTTCATTCACTAATATTACTTGGAAAATGTTTTATTGTAAAATTGTTTGTAATATTTCGTGCTAATATGACAAATCACGTTATCATAACATTAAATTCAATTAACTCAGATTTTTTCCATATATATATATTAATTTGTAATGTACAAAACAGCTCATAATGGCCATAATTGAATATAAATTGAATTAGCTGTTAATATTTTTATTGACAATGCTTTGAAGCCAGAATTTGTTTTGAAGCGAAGTCGAAGTTGATGTTTGTTTTGAGATAAGTCGAAGCTTCGCAGACACCTAATTTTGTATTTTTTTGTGTGTTATTTTGTTGCCCTCCCGACTATAATAATATGATTATTTTATTAGATAAGCTGGAATATATATATATAAAGCCAAGTCAAAGATTTGCACACCTCTAATTGTAACAGTTCTGTCAATAAATATTACAAAGAAGATGGATCATTTGGTAAACTTGTGTTCATAGTTTGTTTCTCATTTGTTTAGGATTGTCTTGTAAAACAAGGAATGTACACGCAATATGCAGAAACATTACTTAAAAACGTGTCCAAGAAAGTTGTCAACAACTTGCAATACGATGTCAACATCGCTAAGAACTTCATCAACGCTTTCTGCCCTCAGGTGCAGAAGTCAGGTGAGGATCTGAGACTTTTATTGAGTGTACTGATATGTAGTACCTGCGAGATTCACCAATTTTCCACCTCATTCAACAGCAGACTCACACAGGCCACTACAATTGCTCCACAGAAAATCTTATATATAGTACATTCACGTCCTTAGTTTACTTGGATAACAGCTCAAAAAGTTGCTAGAAATAGGCCCTAATGTATCCTTACGCCAACAGCTGACATCCGTCACTTTGAATAACTGTAATGAAAACATATGATAATGTTTGAATGTGATGGCTAACCACACATATCTTCAAAATGGCGACTGACGAATTTAAATCATGTGATTGAACGTGACGGAAACAAGTTTCCTACAATGATGCACCCACACAGTGGATAGAAATATTTTTTTCAGTTAAACATTTCGAAAACGATAAAATAATTATAAAATAATTTATTATATATAAAAAAAAGTATTTTCTCTTTTCCAAGTAAATACGATGCCTGTATTAAAACGTATTAATGAATGCACATCATAGATAACATTCCAAAATGAAGAATAAATAGTTTTAATTATGTTTAAAATATTGTTTCGGATTATGTAAAAAGAAATGATTAAAAGTAATTAAATAGTGTGAGAAAACTTAAGTTAAGTTTAGAGATGTCATGATACCTGTTTTTCTCGATTCCGATTCTTAAGTACAACCTCGATTTTTTGATTCTCGATTCTGATTCTTAATTATTTTTTTTCATTATTTTTCCAAGCATCCAACCTCATATAAAAAATGTGTAGGTATTAAACTTCATAACATACCAAAAAATAAAAAATGTTCACAGTGATAAAATAATTAATTTTAACAAAAAAAAAATTATTTGAACAAAGAAAATATCAATTATAGTATTGGCCCGAAAATAAGCCGCAATTTTTTAAAAAAAACTGCTCTTATAAAACTGTAATGCAGCCTATAATCGCACTCTTAGATAATACACATTCAATTTTGTACCTATAGGATACGCATTTTGTTAAATCGATTTATATCAAAGTTAATAGCCACAGCTTTTTAAAAATATATGAACCATGACACCTGGCAAAGTTATTTAAAAATAGATGAAGAATGACTAACTTATTTGTGTGTACAATATTTGAGCCACAATGGCTGCCAGAATAAAATTAGTTTCTTAAGCGCATTCTATCGGCAATATATCCTTTTGGTAAAGGGAGTTTAAATATTTCGAGCTAGATTTTGTTTCATTATGTTGGTCAACATTTATTCTATTGTGAGAACAAAAATTTAGTGTGTGTGATAAATAATTTTTCGTTCCTCTCAAAGTGTATGTTGGCCTACTTTTTTCACTGATCACATTTTAAGTGTGTCATTTTTTAATATCCAAGTGATCTCATTTTTAGTATGAATAACTTACTTTTTTATTTCCAAGTGACATCATTTTAAGTGTAAATAGTGTGGGGTTTTTTTTCTCTGAAAGTTATTTTATATATTTAAGTAACCCAACTATTATTTTATTCCAAATAACCAAATACAGCAGAGACTCGATTTACCGGTTTGTGGCTTAGCAATGGCTATATTTAAATATTTCACAACTCACAAACAATACACCGCTGTCTGAATTCATTCTACTGTTATTGTCACCCAGTGTGCAGGCGCGTCAATCTCTCAGAGAGACAGAGATAAAGAAATAGTACCCCACATTGCTGAGACTAGGGAAACAGATGGGAAGGTAGAGGAAGGAGAGACAGAGATAGTCGATAGCCAAGGAAGGCTCTGAAGGCTCAGGAATGTGTGCTCGCCTGACAAATTGGGAGAAGCAGGACGTCACTTTACAAACACAACGATTGCATGCACTGAAAAGTAACGACAATTAGTACACCCCTCAGAGAGAAAACAAATTAATAAAGGACTTCTTTCAATGATTCATTAAGTATATAATGTTTATAAGGGGGAGGGGGGGACTTTTGTACTATCCATTATTTCTATCACCCATGCTTCCTCTCCCCTCAATTACCCCAGAAAATCGAGAGTCTACTATACTAAGATTCAGATCTTCGGATCAACTCTAAGTAGAGACATGCAAAAGGCGAGGTTATTTTTAGGAGAAAAGTTGTCTTATTTTACTCAAAAAGCGATGATATAATATGCTTAGAGCGATGTTATTATTTATGTAAATACTAGTCAAATTAGTTTATTTTACTCAAAAAGCGATGATATTATATGCTTAGAGTGATGTTATTATTTATGTAAATACTAATCAAATTAGTTTCTATTAAAAAACCCTACAAGTTGAAAATGTCTTAATTTTTCATTCATATTGTTTATTTAATCAACATATTCGGAGAAAATCGAATATAAATACGCACAAAACATTTCACTCTTAGTGATATCAAACTCGATCTTTCAATATCATTACCTTAGAGTGTTACAAATCGCAATATTGAAAAAATTGATTGTCAATTTAGATTTAGACCAAACAATAAATAACACCTAAACCTGTTGTCATAGTAAACTTAACTTCAATCAAATAAGGATAGGGGAGTCGAAATAAAGAAGATATATTTTTGCCAAACATGATCGCATGTAGCCAGTCCTTGCTTGGCCCTATCATTAAATCCTTTAAAGGTTGAAAACACAGAATCGATCGAAATCAAAATTTAAGTATAATGTGTAAAAGTAGAAATTGTTATTTTTAGTGTTAAACTAAAAAAACAACCTAAATACATGAAAATATTCATATATCTGCAGACCACCAAAACGTTATACTGTCCACTTCACTACTGAACATCAAGTCTTAGATACGGATTCATAAGGTTGAGATTTTAATATATTTAATTAATCTAATAATAAAAATCAATTTTATCTAAGCTGGTCTGTTTGTTCCAGACTACCTAGTCCCAAAGTCTCAACTCCCCCAGTTGTCAGAGCTTTGCATCCTTGACGCGGTCATCGCCAAGATACAAGTCCTCCTGGATGAGGGTATCTCAAAGCCCGCAACAGACCCGCCAGAGGGCACCAAGTGAGTCTCAAACCTCGGCCTGATTTTGGACCATATACCCCATACTAGGCCTGACCCCTTGGCCCCAACGGGGGAGGGGGTTGGATCTCAATATAGTTATAATTATTCTCTCCAAACAAATGAAAGTAAATTAAAATTTACCTAGTCCTGTTTCTTTAATGCCATATTTATTCGAAAATAGGTCACACTTTTTCCCCACAATGAGCATTTATAAATTGCTAGTGCAGCCTATAATTCCACCCTTAGATAATACATATCAAATGTTGTACCTTTGAGGACTGCATGTAGTTAATTGAAATAATTAGGGGGTGTGTGCAGTTTCAAAACCTTGACTCCACATAAAAAAAAAATCCGGGCTTTAACAATAATGAAGCTTCTCCATTAAAAAGATGTACAGCTTAATACTCTATTTATGTTCAGTACTACTTTTCTGTGCTGTTGTAAATTTATAATCATATTAAAAAATTCTGAATCAAATTGCATGTTGTGATAGTAATCTGATTTATCAGCTTATTACAAACAATTACTTTACAGTTAAAAAATTATTAATCAAAAGAGGATGACATAATTGGAGATATGGTACAAGAATGGAACAAACATCAGAATTTTTATAATTTTTTTAAAGGGATGTACAAGTAGGTAATTTTTAGTTTGAGTCCATTTTGAATGAAAACAAGGTTTTCTTTTGTTTTTGTTAGTTCAAGTAATACAGGTTTGTACAAGGAAAGTTTCAAATTTAATTTTTTTAAATATATCCACGCATAAACCATAATACAAACATTACATACTGTATTTAAGAATGACATTTATTTATTAACTAATCAAACTCTGAAATTTAGAGATAAAGTCAAGAATTTCAAGTACACCTTTTTTTTTTTTTCAAGTTTTGTTAAAATCTTAAAGCAGAGTTCAAACAATGACAAACTCCACTCAAACGGGAATTGTCTATTTTTGAGTGCCTCCACGCCTCTAGTATTTTTTTTTTTTAATTATAAAATGAAGGGTGTGAAATGTTTGTTTTCTTGTGTGTGTTGTATTTAGTTATCCATGAACCATGCTAATAAATTGTATGTGTAATTTCAGGAGCACTGAAACTACTTTGCCTTCACCATCGACGACAGAACTAGCCAAGGATCTGCTCTCATCTGTTCTGAACCTCACAGAGTCTATCATAGCTTGTAGCAGGTGAGACTTCTTGTTTTCTCTTAGCTCTCAAAGTTGCGTGAACGAATGACCACTTTGCAATTTCTGATTGTTTCTTTTTTTTTTTTTTAATTAGTCAGGGGTGCATAATTCAACATTAATTCCCTGTCTAAGGATTTGTTCTACCTATTTGTATCTAGAAATCTAAAAATGTTCTTGATAGTATTTTTATAAAAGTTTTTTTTACATCCATTACTGTTTCAAGCCTGTGGTCAGTTTTGTATTCAAGTCATATATTTTCTACTGCCGGCTTGGTAGACCTCATATGAAAGGCTAATAAAGATAGTTAATAGGGGTGTGTGAAGCTTTGAAACCTTAACTTGGCTTCAAACTAGATCCCGGCTTCCAAGCTTCACCAGTAAAAATATTTACAGCTAAAAAGATATTCATTTTAAAAAACCTGAAGTAATTGGCTTGTAAATCATGATAATAACTTAATTTATCATATTCAAACAAAATATCACAAACAAATTTTGAAATAAAGCAATTGCAAGTGATTTTAGTGCATAAAGTTAGATATAAATAACCACAGTAAAATATATCTTTTCAATCATAAAACAACTAACAAAGAATACTAAAACATTGATTTGGTTTTGAGAATATTTCATATATACTATTAGAGTTTTTTCGAAATGAAAACGTTGGCTTCACACACCCCTAATTTATATTTACCAAAATATGGGCATAGATAGATGCGAGTAAATCCTCACTAAAACCAATATAAAAGCTTTGGCTATTTGATTCTTAAATATGCGATCCCTTACAATAATTATAATAATTGTACAAGTGACATCAATAAGCCAACTACCGAGTCGAAGGTGGCTGCATTATCTGATAGCTCGTGATTTTAATAAATCACACATTTGTAGCCGACGATTTTCACACGTCCATCATAGACTCTGCCTTAAAATATGAGTGAAGAATGACCCTGGGCACGAGACGATTCCTCGATAGCTCAGTGGTTAGAGCATTGGCGTACTAAGCCAAAGGTCCCAGGTTTGATTCCCGTGTCCAGGTGTCACTTTTCAGAATATAATATCTAGATTCGAGTCAATCCTCACTAAAGCAAATATAATAGCTTTGGCTTTTTGATTCTTAAACCAGAAATAGTCGAGCTCGGGCCCGAATATCTATTAAAATCTTTTTCCGAAACTTGAAAATTCAAAAACGCACATTTCCATAACACTTATCTTTTATACTATCAACGTCCCTGATTGTGTCCCAGGTCCAGCCTGCTCTATCAAATCAACGAGAGCGCGGATCCTGTAGGCAAGTACTCTGACCAGGACTTCCACGCCTTCAAAGACATCCTCGCAGTCTCGTCCAGTCGTTGTGCCAAGACCAACACACTGGCCACGGCGCTGATGGGGCTGCTACCGACCGGCGTCAGGACCGTCCTGGAACGTTGGAACGAGGGCACCGTGCCCGACTTCCCCTGGGTATGGGCCCTAAAATGACCATAACCTCATATTTAAAGGTTGACCTATGGGAAAGCTGGTTTGAACCCAAGTAGAATCCTGAGTAGTATTCTTAACTTGTCTCTGGCTTTAAAATAAACAACTAAGTAATGGTTGGTCACAAATTAAGGAACTTTTATAACTAAATTTACTTGGTTATGTGGAGTTGAAGACCCACTTAAATGGTCAAACAGTCTAAAGGTATTATTCTCGCAATAGACTAGACTGTCGATGCTGGGAGATCAGGGGTTGAGTCCTGTTCAGGTGTATGGAGGGTGGTTTTTACTAAATTGTGCTAAAAATGAGTCAAGTTGGGTCAAATGCTCTCTCTTACATTTACATACAAATCCTGAATCTGAATTCAAATTTGGAAAAAATGTTGAATAAAGCAGAAATAGTAACCACATAATAATAATATTAAAATGTGTTTATTAGAACATTAAGATTTATTCACTTAAGTGTTACATTAATGGTTAGGGTCTGGTTGTTAGATTTGGCCTGCAATTTTATTGGGGATGAACCACTCGCCAATAAGCAGTATTAAATCTATTATAAGATGTCTTAGTATGAATTTTATTTTAAATCTTGGATATGATAACTTCTCGAGTATCCTTGAATATTTGAATGTCCTAGCCTGTTTTGATACTAATTCCTACTTTTAGGTAACTAGTCAATTAACTGTTTTAGTATTTCATTAAGTATGGTCACACACATTTGACACGGTCAATTTTGTTCAAGAACATAGTAAAATAAGTTGAATGAATTCAAACTATTTACTATGTGTTTTTCTTTTTGTTATAAAGAAAGGGGGATTCCAAACAATCATTGTCGGCCGTCTGTCCAGTTTTCTAGCTAAGGTGTAAGAAATATTAGTGAATGTTCACCTTTGACAACATTGTCGGGTTCTTGCTCCCCAGAACTCGTACGCTAACGATGCTATCCCTGCGGAGAGCTACATTCTCGCCGTGGTCAACACACACATCTCCTCGTTGTCGAGCAGCGGAAACTTCAGTGTTAACCACTCTCTCAAGTTCCTGCTACACTCGCTGGTGACCTTCATAGGAGAACACATCAAGTTAGTCCTCCACTATCCTTGCATTGTATCAAGTTAGTCCTCCACTATCCTTGCATTGTATCAAGTTAGTCCTCCACTATCCTTGCATCGTATCAAGTTAGTCCTCCACTATCCTTGCATCGTATCAAGTTAGTCCTCCACTATCCTTGCATCGTATCAAGTTAGTCCTTCAATTTTAGTACTACTCTAGGATGTGAAGGCCCCACTCCTAATTCTATTTACTGTTCTGACAATATCCTTGTGTCCCAGGAAGTGCAGCGAGGACTCTGCTATTCGTCAGCAGGCTGTGGACGTGCTTGTCCCCCTGACCTTGGACACATGCACAGAGCACCTCCACGACGCCATCCTGCGCACCTTGGAACAAGTGATTGGTGACCCTGAGACGGACGAGCACCAGAAGAGGGTGTACTGCATCGTGCTGGAGCACACCTACCACCTGCTGAACATCTTCACCTGCGAGCAAAGAGTGCAGTTCTTGTAAGTGGGGCGCTTGCCTGGTCAGAAACACAAGCTGTTATTACCCACAATACAACATTGGTTAAAGTCACTCGACAATAAAAATGTTATTGAACAAGCTTAGTAAATGTATAATAATAACAAGCTATGAATGGTGTGTTAATTATTTCAAATGGTTACATTTTTTTTTTTTTACATTAATTACTGTTTCCAGCCTGGGTCAGTTTTATTTATTCAAGCCATATATTTTCCACTACCGGCTGACTAGCTAGGCCTGTCGTAGCTTCATATACCCTATAATCAAATTTAAGACCAGGACAGACACAAAATCCAGTCCCCAGCTGTTAATTTATCAATGTGAAAGGGTAAACCCATATTTTCATCAATGATAAATTTTCGGCCGGGCCAGGAATTTAACCCGGGACCCTTAGCTTACTAGGCAGACACATTGCCAGCTGGGCTAAGGAAATCATTACAGTTCGCAAGTTTTAAGGGGTCAAACTTAATATTTTATGCTTTTTGCGTTCTATTGATAAGGTAAAGTAATAAATGTATGGGTTTGAAACTTAGCATAACTAGACATTCATATGAGGTGTATAATAAGAGTGTAGAAACACTGTACAGTGATGTAAATAATGTTCAACCTCACTCATCTCTAATTAATTGGCATAATTGGTACATATGTGTATAAGCTGAACAGGGAGTAATATGCGATGCTCAAAAAAGTATATATATACATTTTTATATCGGAATGGGAAATGAGTCAAAATATCGGGATCGGGACGGGAACGGGAAATTATAAAAATGATGCTTTGGAAAAATTCTAGACTAAAAATATATATTGTTTTTAAACTAATATTATAATACTTGTTAATCTTTGACATTATTAAATATAATACAAATAATATACCATATAAGTATAACATAGATAGGGGTGTGTGAATAGCATTTTTTTATCGAATCAAATAGCAAAATTTTGAACAAATATTGCATAATACAAATCAAATAATTAATTTAACTACCAAATGGAAGATTGCAGAAAAAATCTACTTCCTCCCTCCTTAATTTTTATGCCCCAAACGATGGTAGAGAGTAATATATCTCTGTCCTTCTCTAAATCTTTCAAGCTGAGCCTAACAAATAACTATTGATAGATAGAGCACATTGAGTCATGAGCTTCCCAACTTGTTTGTCTAACCACAGGCGGTAAAATACCCCCTCTCCCCACCAAGTTTGTTACAGAACAAAGAAGATTACTGTCTACAAGAGAGATTGAGCCAATAGTACCTGCTTGAACAATAAGCGGAATCTATTTCCCGTCCAAACAATTGCCGGAAAAGTGTCTTTCCCGCCCGACTCTCATGAATGAAGAAATTCCCGAGGGTTCAAGATCCCGTCATCCTATAATATTTTTAAATATAATGTATTAAACATTGAAAGGAGAATAGAACTTTGAGGCTGGCTCTGGTACTTGTGTAGATCTGCCCTTCTTTCCTCCTCTCATTGTTTAATTGAATACAGTGGTTTGGTGCCATTTTTCCTTTGTTTAATGTATTGTAACTAATCACTTCCTTGGCAGTGATGCGGTGGATGAGAAGGTGCTGCTGGAATGCCTCAAGTTCATGGAGACACTCCTGGACAAGCCGGCAGGACGTCTGGCACTCGACCAGTTCTTCAACAAGGAGACAGACCGAGACCTGGTGCAGGTGCTGCTGTCGGTGTCATCTCCGCAAGGCTCTCTATCGACTCAATACAGCACCAAGGTGCTTCGTTTCTTCAACAAACTCTTCAGCACAGGTAACACATGATAGTCTCGATTATTAGCTCTCACTACCAGTAAATTACAGTTCTAGCATCCAAACGAAGCAATAATAATTAGAATTGAGGAATTTTCCTCTGTGTTCCTTTATTATTTTACTTTAATAATGACAGTGGCCATTTTGTTTACAGTTTTTGTTTACTTTCTACACTTTTTAAGGTTTTATCAACCCCCTTAGGATACATCATAAGAATAACTAATAGTGGTGTGCGAAGCTTTGAAACAAATTTTGGCCTCGAAAATTCACCAATAAAAATCGGAACAACTAAAATATTCAATTTATATCCAATTATAGCCATTCTGAGCTGTTTTGTACGTTACAAATATTTAAAAAATCTGAAGTAATTGAATTATATGTTATAATAACTTAATTAGTCAATTTAACACGAAATATTAAAAAACAATCTTACAATAAAACATTTTCAAAGTAATTTTAGTGCATGAAGTATATAAATAACACACAATATAAAAAAATTTCAAGCATAAAACAACTAAAAGAAAGTATTTGAACTTTGATTTTGCTTGAAAAATATTTCATATACTCGATTCAAGTGAACTTCACGCAGTAAATAAAATTTGTAATATGATTGGATTAATGAAACAGGATTGACATTTCAAATAATGTGGGTCAAGAATCTAAAAGGTTTAGTTTAAAATGTACTAATTTAAGAATTGAAACCAGAAAAACAGGAATTGTGACATTAAAGTATGTGAGAATTTTTGCAATTAATAGTTAAAATCTGAATCTTGATAAGATTTGTATTCAATTCGAAATATTAATATTTGAAAGATTCGAATAGGATTCAAAATCTCATCTGTGTGGATCACAGATTCAGATTTTGAGTTGAATTTAATTCTAGATTTGAATCTAAAATTAAAACATTTGAATAATTTATAGACATTTAAAATCTTGTATATATTTGGTAAAAAAAAATTTACTGACCTTATTATTTTATGGGACTTAATATAAAAATACAAATAATTTACTCTAATATTTTATTATTAAATATTTAATTCATTCATTTCATTTTAAAATACTCGATTTGATTTAGTAAGAAAGATTCGAATTCGATTCTAAATTGAAAACCTTGGATTTAAACAAACCTACATGACATCCCTGACATTAAATATCTACCTTTATTACATTTCTTGCAAAGTCAGTACTGATTACCTATATATTGCTCTAGCGGAGAAGACTCCTGGGGACACCAGTCTAGAGCGCCTGTGCGGGTCCCTGTCTCGTTTGGCCACGGTCGAGCCAGACCTCCTCCACAGTTGGCTGCGTCATGTCATCCTGGGGACGACGGGGCCCACCCCTACCTCTGCCTCCCCCGCCTCCAACCTGCAGACTCCAACCACCACGACACCTTCCCCAGAGAAACCCTCGGAAGTGGCAGTCCAGATTGCGTCGAGCGAGTCTAATAGCAGCGCTCACAGTCCCACCGAGGAGCAGCACAGTCTCCTTCAGGAGAACCACCTGCTTCTGCAAGGACTGACTGCTTACATTGTCAAGGAGAACAGGTGAGAGGAACTCCACTTCAAGACCTGTCTGGACAGTTGCTCCAAATGCCCGACCTCTGAGAATGTTCTCTTTTCCCCAGCAACGTGAGCGAGGAGGTGGCAGTCACTATCTTGAGAGCGCTCATCCCCATCGGCTCACACATCCTGTCCCCGAGTGTCGAGGGCTCTGGGTTCTCAGAACTCATGGTCGTCATGGCGACGCTGGCCGACGCAGGGTCTGGCAGAGGCCACTCGTTCCTCTTCTCGGCGGCCACCGAGTGGCTGGAGCTGTGGTGAGTTCTGTCCGGGTTGTTGGAACACCGATATTCTATCAGTGTTTGCCACAAACACCGGTGTCTCAATATGAAAAGGCCCTATCAGAACAATTCTATACCGCACCAGGCCTAACGTAACGGCTGCCCCTGTCTACTTGCAGCAAGCAATACCTGTCTCAGACTGAGGTGATGGAGAAGCTGGAGGCTGGACAGGCTGCCGGCAAGTATCGCCTCATGGTGGACTCTGCCTGCTATTTGCTGAACTACGTGGGAGACGTTGTGACTGCTCTCTGCCCCTCCCCCCTGGGACGGGCCACCTCGCCACCATGGGAGGGCGAGACACCTCCAGACCTCGACTCCGACTGGGTGGATGAGCTAGGACACGAGGATGAGGAGAGTGGAGGGGAGGACTCGGTGAGTCTATATTACTGTTGTTGGTTAATATTGTGACATGTGTTTTTACAAACTTTTACTTAGAACATTAGAATTTAGGGGTGTGCGGATCGAAAGCTTTGACTTTGCTTCGAATATTTTTTGGCTTCTACTTCGATTAGAGAGTAAAATCTTGCATTCGACAATTATGAAACTTCGCCAAAAAATAATACTTAAAGTTAAAACACACTTTTTTTTTTTAATTCTCTGAAGTTAATTTCATTACAAATAATAGTTGTTTAGATTAGGAGGGATAGCCAGCACGCTTAACTCAATGTTTAGATAGAACACTAAAAAACCCAAACTGATCATTCTACTCTCTTGGCCTGATGAAGCTGTCTGTGACAGTGAAAGCTTGTCCTTCAAAATATATTTGTGTATTTTTTAGTGTTCTATCTAAACAATTTATACTTCATTATCACCAAGGTAAGTGTGCTGACTATTCCTCATAAGAATTAAATAGCCAAAGCTATTATTTATGCTTTTAGTGAGGATTACTCCATCTAGATATCATATTCTGAAAATTGAAAAATGACACCTGGTCCTGGGTTCGATTCCCGTGTCCAGGTGTCAATTTTCAATTTTCAGAATATGATATTCCTCATAATTTAAACCATGATTTAGCCTAGTGCTTTATTCCAAATTACGAATAATTGTTAAATTAAATATTGAAAAGACAATGTAAGGGCTAGGCCAACAAACCAGAAAACTGTAGGCCTCCAATTTCACAATTAAAAAAACAACAACTTTTTGGAGTACATCAATCCCTTTCTTCAGCAGAAGAGAGTAAAACACAGACTGGACTATGGCAGCATGAGTAGAGGTAGGTCATGGTCACTTAGACACTGTTAGATACCCTTAACACATATTCAAATAAACAAAGTCCTATCCAACCAAGAGCCTATCAAGAAACAACCTTCCAATAACATACCGTTCTGCTCACCACCCAGTATTATGAAGGACTAGACAAACTCAAGATTTAACCTAAACACAGGCTACATACAGTATCCTAACCTCATCAGTCATCACTTCTCACACAAAATATTCTCAACAATGCTATTATTAAAATGCCCCCTTGATCCCCGCAACATTCTGGCTCACCCTAAATTGCCCGACACACCTACAAACAACAAACATCGGGTCATGCAGTGTTGAAGGGTGCAAGCTCTCCCACGGAACACAACCATTCTAACCTGGAGGCTGCAGCTCTGGTGTACACCTTGTCTCTGGGCTGGGCCCATTTTTTAAACCCTTGATAAGTATTTTTATGTGTGTCGAATGAAATACTCTAAATTCAAACACCAATTGAATCAATAGTTTTAGAATGGTCAATATTTTTTTTTCCTTCCAATAGATTAGGGCTGTGCGAATTTTCAATTCAAAACAAAATCAAATCAAATATATGAAATATTTTTGAAGCCGAATCAAAGTTTGGATATTTATTTTTAGTTGTTTTATGCTTGAAAAAATATTATATTTTGTGTATATTTATAACATTATGTGCTAAAAAAAAATTGTGAAGTGTTTTATTGCACAATTGTTTGTAATATTTAGTTAAATTCAGATAATTGTTATGACAACTTACAATTCAATTACTTAAGATTTTTTCCGCATGAATATTGTCTTATACTGTACATAACAGCTCAAAATAGCAATACTTTAGCATTATTAGCAAATATTCATAATTGTCGAAGCCGAGTCAAAGTTTCGCAAATCCCTATAGTAAACTTGTTTGAAGAAACTCTCCCTACTAACAATCTCTGATCTGTCATGGATGGGGGTATATGTTGTAAATTGTAATTTCCTCTAATGTTGTACATCTCCTTATTCTTCTTCTTTCTTTTTGTGTTGTATGTTCATCTCTTTACTAACTAATGCTGGGATTACGATCAACTTAACGTTAACTTAACGTAAAGGACCTCCTCGTGTGTTTAAATGTAAGCGATCACGATGCAGTTAACTTAACGTAAGAGATGTCCTGAGGTTTTATGACCAAGGTTTACTCTTTAGCTTAAGTTCTAGTGATCAGACATTGAAACAAAATAATTAAACTAAAATAGGATAGCTAAATTTATCAGAAAAGTTTTAATAATAAATATTTATTATAACGATTGAAAACTGTAAACATTCAGATCATAACTGTACAACTATTACAAACCACAGATCATACTCTAGAATGAAGATGTTTGGCTCTAGTTGTTATGTTAAGTTAGGTGAATTGTGATCACACATACGCTAAGTTAACTTTAAGTGAACGTTACGTTAAGTTGATCGTGATCCCGGCATAAGAGATATGCAAAAGGGCCAAGTTTGACTTAGAATCTCATGTGTTGCATTTTCTTGGTGTGAAAAGAAGGCATTTTTCACTTTAAGTCTAGTTCGAATAGAGTTTGAATGAAACCATAGAATTTCCTTAGCGCTAGTAAAATAGAGCAGTATTTTTACTATAAATATTTCAAGTTTATTATTTTTAACAATTAATATTCTTTTTTGTAAAATAATTATGATTACACATTCAGATTCTTAAATCAATATATCAAAGTTACTACATGTTATATATTTGTTAATTAGACAAAAGGGGATATTGAGGGAGTCTATTTGCTATGAAACAATAACTTAGAATTGAATCAAATTAATTAAACTGAGAATCTACGTGGCAAAATTGTGAATTCTGAGCACTGTCTTATATTTGGAAGAAGGTACAGGAAAGATGAATAGAAACATTTAAAAGCCAACAAACACAAAATGGCTTTTACAATGAAAGAACACAGTTTATACTTTACACTGCTGCCATCAGACAATTTATTATAAATTTGGTATTTAAAATAAAGATAATTCATTGATTTTCTTTTGAATATTATTGTGTGCGTGTAATTGTTAGTCCCATTCACCCAAGGTTAACTACAGGATGAATAAAATCCTTTAATACTAGGAGTGGGTTAAACGTCCCTGTGCCAATCCTTTCGGTACATTGCATCCTCTATGTTCTGGTTGGGTCTTTGAATCCTCGATTTGAGAAAAATATCGGTTTGAAGATTCGAATCAAATTTTGACTTGGAATTTGTTTTAAAGCTTTTATAATGCCTATTGGTGTTTGGCCCAACATAATTATATGAAAAACTTGTAAAAGCAGACCCAGGAAAAAATGTCGACATTTAGTTACTATTTCTATCTTGAATTAATATAGTATCTGACACATTAAGCTCAGTCGGTAGCGTGTCTGTCTACTGAGCTAAGGGTCCTGGGTTCGATTCCCGGCATGGCCGCAAAATGTATCATTGATGAAATATGGTTTTACCCTTTCACATTGATAAATTAACGGCTAGGAGACTGGATGTTGAACCTGTCCTAGTCTCAAGTTAGATTATAATGCATATGAAGCTATGACAGACCTAGCAAGTCGGGAATGGAAAAGGTATGCTTGAATAAAAAACTGCTCATAGGCTGGAAATAGTAATTGATGTAAAAAAAAATTAAATTAAGTCTACCGTATTTTCTAAATTTGGTTTTGGGTTTCAAGATTTTTAGATAAAACGAAGATTTAGATTTGTATAACAGTGGTTTGAACACCTCAAGTTCTGGACAAAATGTCTGAGGTTGTTACGTCTGGGTCGGAGAGGATAAGGGTTTGAAGGGATAGAAGGTAGCGAGGCGACCTTGTAACGGGGCCCTGTGTGTGCGGCAGGACGAGGACAGTCTGTGCAGCAAGCTGTGCACGTTCACTATCACGCAGCGAGAGTTCATGAACCAGCACTGGTACCACTGCCACACATGCAAGATGGTGGACGGGGTGGGTGTGTGCACCGTGTGCGCGCGGGTGTGCCATCGAGGGCATGACATTACCTACGCCAAGTACGGCAACTTCTTCTGTGACTGCGGGGCCAAGGATGATGGCTCGTGCCAGGTATGGTTGGCGCACGCCTCACCCTGTTTGCTTTCCCTTGTTCAGAGATTGGCGTAGCTTTGCAGATAATGAGTCACTGACTAACATGGTGGATCAAATAAAACATCTTGTTGCGCTCTCGCTCGTATTGTTAACGAATAGTTTCTGGTATATTAATATAATCATTTTAACAATATTGTACATTAAATATGAATCTTTACCTTCTTTGGGGGTTGAATAGACTAGACTGCCGATGAACCAGTGATCAGGGTTCAAATCCCGCCGGGTGTACTTAATTTGATTTTTCTACTCTTTGCCCACAAATGTGGGTACACTTCCTCTAAATTCAACCCTAACACCTAACACATTTGCATAATTAATACAAACGCACCCAAACAGGTAGCAAGACAAGTTGACTGAAAGTGATGGCTTTCCCCACCCTCCCCAAACATATACTTGTAAACAAAAATAAAGGTTGACACATGTTTTGCTTATATAATTTAACTAAAGATTAAGGTGAAAAATCTGGTTCTGTGTAGTTTTTTGTAAGATAATAAATATGTTCAATTCTACAATTATTTCCTTCTACTAACTTTTCAACATCTAACAAACTACTAAAATCTCTGTGTGCTCCAACAAAACAAATAAATTGTATGTATTCCTTAGTTTTGAAATAATATTGTCTTCATTAGTTTTACTCTGGAGGAGTTGACACACATCTTTTAGATGAAGAAAATACATTGCTTTAAACATGTTATATCGGTGGTGGAATTGTATAAAATGAAGCCCAAATAAAACTAAAAGAACTAGGACTTATTTACAAACACTTTGTCAAGAAGACTCCATCAAAATATTGAAGTCTTTATGTTTCTACTTTTATTTTTGCTTCATTCATACAATAATGTTTTTAAAATATTTATTTAGTCAGAGGTTTAAATTAATGTATCTAAAAGTACGGTATTCATAATAATAACTTTGTTTGCCTTTAATTTACTCTGCACGTTTTTCAAGCTTATTATAAGTGTGTTATTAAAATATTTTTTTTTGTTGTGGTTGTTAGTTAGGTTTGTGCTAAGTCCACTTTTTCAATTTGAAGATAAATCAAATCAATTACATGAAATATTCATTAAACCAAATTGAACATTGATATTGTTTATGTTCGTTCCAGTCAAACGAGAAAATAACCAGCGAAAGCAAGGAAAGTGGACTGTTTTCGATAGTAAATTTGCGATCGGAGTAGTTTACCCTTGTCCAATCTGAGAGTCACTGACAATGGAGGCCTACCTTGTGGGTCGCTGGGTTATAGTAGGAAGGAATGGAAAACAAGGGGCTAACTCAGCGGCGTCTCTCGAATTCTTGTTGTAGTTCCTTGCTAAAAGAGGGCACTTTAGGGCCTGTAACACTCGACTCAAACGCGGACACCAATTCATGCATTAATTAGTGCACCCATTATGGCAGACACTCAATGTGAACCGACTAACGAACTTCCTTCCCTCTCCCTTTCAACTCTCAAAAACTGAGGGAAACCCTCAAAAACGGCATGAAACCGTGCGTAGAATAAACAACAAATACAAAACCAATATAAATAATGAACTATATCAAAAGAAAGTGTGTTAACCAAATTATTACACAAAAGCTACTTTACAATAATAAGTATACAATATACAGTTCAGAGACTGAACAGTTTGTTGATGAATTAATGTTTCAAAAAATATTAAATTGTGTTTATTTATATAACTTTATATACTAGAATTATTTAAATTACTTTATATGGTCTATTAAAATTATTTACCAAATTTCTTTGTTGCTTTTATGTTAGTAATATATTAAGGGTCTGCAAAGCTTCAAAACCTTGACTTATTTTCAAAAAAAGTATCACCTTGAACTTCACTTTGAAAAAAATTCGGTATCGACAATAAGTAGCTTTGCCATTAAAAATATTGACAACAAAAATACCCTATTTATGTTCAGTTACTACAATTCTGAGCTGTTAGATTAATAACCCCATTCCCTGGCGCGTGCTTAGCACAGTGATCTATGCAGGCCCCACAGTCAATTTTCTTCTTGTATACTCTTATTAAATACATATTTTCATTATTCACTTATTTTATCATTTATTACTTTATTTGTGATCATAGTATCGCATTGAACTGGTGTCTCCATCTATCAACTTCAATATGAAGTATTTAGACTGGCTAAAAGTACATTGGTTCATTGATAGATGACATTACAATAAATTATCGCAGTGAAACTTTGATTCACACCAGGGAGCGCTCGCGTAGGAGTTGAACAAAGACGTTCAACTCCTACGCCAGGGAATGGGTTAAGTATTATTCATATGAACGATTTTGAAGTAATCCGATTGCATGTTGGGATAGCAACTTTATCAGATTTTCAGATTAGAATAAAATAAGCCTATAGCAAACATTTGTGTTATAAATCATTTTGTAAATAATTTTAGTCCCCAAAGTCACATAAATAAGCACAATATTTGATTATTCAGGCATAAAACAATAAACGTAAAATATTCAATCTTTGTCGAATAAAATGGTGGACTTGGCAAACTCCTTAAAACATTAGTTCCAATCTGATAAATCTAGATTGGTTTCTCTTAGTCGTTTCCTACTCTCCCTTCACACAAATGTAGGTACATTTCCTCTATAAAATACCTTCCTCATCTCTATCTCATCTGTGGATATGCCAAACAATTTAATAATACGTGATTCACAAAATTAGAAACTGTAAAAGATTTGTAGTAGCTTCACACATCCACTCTCTTATACGATACCTCTGGTTTTAACACGGGGAGAACATTTATAATTTCATAAGAAGAAAATAAACATAGACAGCAAACAAACTCTCGTACAAGACAGCAAAGAAGGAAACTTAGACCTGCTTCGGTGGCTGCTTGGTCTAATGTACTACTCTTGCAATAGACTAGACCACCATTGACAGGGAGATCAAGGTTTGAATCTTGGTCAGGTATACTAAGGGTGTTTTTTACAAAATGGTTTTCCACACTCCCTACACATAACTGCGGGTACACTTCCTATAAATATAACATCCCTAATCCCATCAGTGTAATAAGTACATAATCACCCCAATGGGTGTTAAAATAATAAAAGTAACTTAATGCAGTGAGGTACAAATATTTTTCTAAGTAGAACGCTTAGTGCTAGGACGAGAACTTACATATTAACAGGTCTGCTACACGGATTGCATATACAAGAGTCCCAGTTAACACTTTCCACAATGTTGGAAGTCACAAATACACAAACCCTCGGCGATCTGAGAATGACTTGTGTGTGTTTGACCGACACTGATACTAACTAAAACTGCACCTAAAGGGAGAGGGGAGAGGAGTAAACAACCATGACCTCTGACCGCTTTTCCAACCAACAAGACGGGCCATAACAATCTCTCTGATTAAAAGTGGACATTTATTTTGCCCTGAAATTTTATAATCTTAGTTGCCGACCAAATAGGGTTACATTGTACTGCTTGCATGTTTTGCAGGCTCTGGTGAAGCGGAGCCCCCAGGCCAACAGCGAGCAGCAGCAGCATGCCAATCAGCCCACGGTGCCCCCTGGGGGGCCCTCCACATTTAACATGGACCAGATGTTGCCCAGCTCCCTGCGTCGCAGACCTTCTTCTCCTGTCAACCTCGATACGGGAGAGAGGAGCTCCCGGGACAAGCAGCGGCTGGTTACCCTCGCCAAACAACTGGGTTTGTATATCACACTTGCTGGTACATTTTTATAACATTCACCCTTCTTTCACCACCTTTAGATTTCATATGGGAGAACATAAATTATTCGGGAACTTTGAATAAAATGACAGTTGTAAAACAAAAACTTTTTACACTTGATGAGTTAGTCCATACATTAGGCTTGTGCGAAAATCTTTAGCTTTGAGATACTTGCAACAAGTAAAATGCCCTAAAGTCCTCATTAAACTCAATTTGTGTGATCATTAATCTCTAATAAGAAGTAAATTGTTTGAAGTTTATTTTTCCAATAATAAATACTGCCCTAGGATTAAACAAATTAATTTTTAATTCTTTACCATGAGCAATAGAATATTCATAAATCTGAAATTCACTCATGGCGACTACAGAC